>JAQZBX010075365.1:0-14609 GCA_029593785.1 Cabassous unicinctus
TGTAAGGAGGTAGACATAGTCGTAATATATAGTTTACAGTATGTAAAAATCATAGGACTAAATTAACATAGAAAGTTCCCTTACATTGTTCAAGTGAATTTCACAAATGATATTTCAATTATTCCACAATTTGTTGAGAATATTGTTTTTTATCAATAAAACGATATGGAAATAGTACTTTTAATACTTTTTAAAACAAAGCTTTAATCTGAAGAGGCAGTTTGAAAAATCATTTCAACTAACTAACAGGATTTTAGAATATGAAGGGCTAAAATTTCCTCCATCATAATCTCAACTAATTTACTTTCCCTTTTTAAGTTTTTATGTATAGTAAATTTATAAAATAACTATTCATGATTAAATACTCCTGAGGGCTGAAAGATCTGTTTGTTTTCCCATGCAAATACATCAAATTTTTATGCATTCTAAATTTTGCTAGTCAAAATTTTCACATTTAGAACTTTAAAAATGTATTTCTTATGTTAACCTAGAGATGAAATTAATGAATTAATTGATAATAAAACTTGTGGACTGTACATGTTAAAGTTATTTAATGACTATGTAATAATGATTTAGTATTTTGTAATTAAAACATTGTTTGAGAAATGTTTCTCCTCTTGTTATTGATGAATTTCTGACGTATGTTTAGTAGCAGACATGTGTGGTAAAAAACAACAACAGAAAACTGGTGTTAAATGTTCAGTATGTTTATATGCCGATTAAGCCCTGAATCTCAGCAGAGTTGCAACACCTTGTCACCAGTTCATCATACTCAGCCAGGACAACTAAAGTAAGTATGATGATGGACAATATCCATCCCAGGAAGCAGAGAGTGTCTCGAACTGCAAACAATAGAGATCCATCATGAGATCTAAGTCCCCTCTCAATTGGCATCAGAGTAGGCATCACTACCCCAATATCCTCAAGATTGAGTAATGAAAAACCATAGGGAGGAAAAGCAATTATAAACTAAAGGAGACTTATTACTCTAGCAGTGGATGAACTTGTATCATTGATATAAATACAATGGCCACCAGAAGTTCTGAGGGGAGGAAGAGGGAAAAATAGGTGCAAAATGGGGGCATTTTGGGACATTGGAATTGTCCTGCATGACACTGCAATGATGAATATAGGACATTTTACATTTTGTCAAAACCTATAAATTTGTGCAAGATAGAATATAAGCTATAATGTAAACTATAGCCCTTGGTTAGTACAATGCCTCAATATGTCTTAATCAATTAAAGCAAATGTACCACACTAATGAAAGGGTTTGTTACATGGGAAAATATGGGGTGGGGCAGGGTATTTGGGAACCCCTTTATTTGATGTAACATTTATGTAATCTAAATATTCTTTAAAAATAAAAAAATGATTAAAAAGTGCTGCTCAACTTCACCTTTATTTGTGCTTACCTGAAAATTAGAATTGATGACCATGCAACTTTACTATTACCTGTATTGCAAAAGCAAGCCTGATAATGTCAAATGAAGTCCCTACTCACAAAAAGTAACATTATTATCAGGGTTATACAATTGGATATTTTGGCTTAAATGCAAATCCTAGATATAGACTAACTTACCTTTAATACTTTTCCTCAAGATAACATCAGAAATCTCTTTATGTAAAGAAATAGCTGTACAGAAAAGTATCCACAGAAATACACACTCCTTTGTTCTGAGACCCATACATTACCAATGGACTAAAAGGTTAAATACAACAGGAAATTCTTTAACACAGTAGTTTAGGCCAATTTACAATTCTACCTACATTGCCCTCAGAGAAAATGTCCCCTGTCTGCCCCTGTGTTTCCTAAGGTAGAACAAGCATAATTACTCCATTGTCCCTCAAATGTCCAATTTAAGCAAGTGTGTTATCTTGGAAATAAGCAAAGAAAAATATCAATCAGCCCCATAATCATCTATTTACCAAGCCAGCTAACTCTATCACAGAATTGGAAAATTTCAGTGGTCAAATCTCAGGGCAGAATTCAGCAGCTACTGCTTTGGATCCAGAGTTGCTGAATTTCGTATCTGTTTTCACCATTTATTGCTGACTGCAGATATTTTACTTAAGTTTGCTTTCCACTGGTTTTTCATCTAGAAAATTGAGATAATAAAAGCCTACATGTTACAGATTTGTGTGAGTATAAAAAGAATTGATTAATGAACAACTTGTGGAACAATGTGAGGTGCATGGGAGATATTAAATATTTGATAATACGAACATGAGCTTTTTAATTTTATTGATTGGTATTCTATGAAGAATGTCTTGATCTACAATATTTAGTTTTATTTTTCTGCTGGAATCATCAAATGCACAAATTAGAAAACTTTATTAGTAGAAACATATTTTATTTCATGAACTGTATAATACTCCATGACCTTATTAACTATTAAATCTCTCATTTAAAAATGAGCACACAATATATATATGCTTATTATATACACACATCACAGATATTTTACATATGTAAAGAAAATTCTGTCTTCTTTTTCATTTTGAAATATGCAGTACCATTGTTATATTTTTATATATGTGTAATTGTTCATATTTCATTTAAGATCTCTGAGCATTCTAATCCCTAAATGATCTCTAAATATTTTTTCCATAATGGCCATAGTGGGAGGTCTGTAAAAAGTCTAAGAGTTTAGCCTGTTTACAGAAACAAACCTCTAGCTTTGTAGGGCTTAAAACATTTAATACACCAATAATGGTTTTCGTACTCTACGAAGAACATTTTAATATATAGTGCCTAAATCCAAATGCAACAAGAAATAGAAATTGGAAAGTGCATCCACATACCCCAAGTCATTACAAAGATCATACTTAGAAATCAGCCCATCCATTCGTTCCCCTTTATGATTATTGCACAAGAACGATTATAATATTGAAATAGGAAACATCAATATTAGCATTATAGTTACAAAGCAAAGTAGAGTGTAAAAACAATTTTTAACTACTTTGTCCTTTTTTATTAAATCTGGTTTATTTATTTAGTAGTTAGGCATCATTAGATTTTAAAATAGAATTAGTGCAAAAAATACTTTAGAATTTTCTTGAAGGAAACTCAAGGTTTTATCTGTTTTTGCGGTCCAAGGAAATAGGGGAAAGAGAAGAATTTACCATTGAAGATTTGTGTACAATAAATGAGCATACATTTCATGAGCACAAGTAGCACCACTTCTAACATAAGGATCTATATTCACATATTTGGTTATTGTTGACAGGTTAAATCCCTTCTGCCCAAGTCTCATATTGTAGTTTCTAGGCAGATGGAAACTAAAACTACATTAACCAGAACCCCTTTCTCTGTATTGTTCATGTTTATTATCTATGAATGAGAGGGATTTATGTTCAGTTTGGAAAATTGGAAGAGGAGAAAATGAGTTATTCTCTTTGCAGGCAGTTGTGTGGTCAATATTAATACCTTATACTTGTATTGATGTTCTTTATTTATTGTGAATAGTAACAAATCATTTCACATCTGTAGATTTCAGAATTCAATTGAACTACATTTTACATTATAGTTTATGTTCTGTCTGCACATTTTGTAGGTTATGACAAAATACACAATGGCCTGTATCCATCACTGCATTGTCATGCAGGACAATTCCAGTGCCTTGAAAATTCCCCATAGTACAACTATTCTTCCCTCTCCTATCCCCAGAACCTCTGGTGACCACTGCCTTAATATCATTCATGAGAGTTTTTCCATTGCTAGAATAATAATAAGTCTACTTTAGTCCATTGTTCATACCTCAGTCTTGAGGATTTTGGGATGGTGATGCCCATTTTGCTTCTAATTGAGAAGGAACTTAGTAGTCCTTGGTTAGTCGCATCATTATGCATTCAACAATTGTTATGAATGTACCACACTAATAAGGGATGTATTTAATGTGGGAATGTATGGGAGGGGGAAGGAGTGGTTAATGTGAGAATCCCCTGTATTTTTTATGGAGCATTTTGTAATCTAAAACTTCTATAAAATTTTAAAAAGTAATTTAAAAAGAAAAAAATAATTCAAATGAATCAATTCCAGTTGTTCCCTAAATTCTTACCATCTAGTTTATCCCTAAATTTCAAAATATATGGGGCCTTCTAGTTTATGTTATGTAAGATTACTATTTATCAAACTAAAGAAATGGCAAACTTTTACACTAAAATAAGTGTAAATAATAGATGACTTTTAACAGAAGAAGAATATAGAGAAAAACTTTTTGAAATAATAACTCACATATTTTCTCTCTTCTCCCAGGATTTTGCCCAATATGACACTTGTTTCATCTTTACTGCATATTTCTCCATCCCATCTTATGTTTCTTTTACTACTTTAATTATAATTCTTCACTTTCTACTTAGAGTAAACATTGGAAACTTTCCATTCTAAATTCAAGAATAGTCAAGCTTTAACTCTGATGCAGAAAAGAAGAATTGCATTTAAATGTCTTAGTTAATCATTCAATTTTCATATAGGAAATAAACTTATTCTCTAAAATAATGAAACAATGTAAAGATCATCTTTTAATTAATAATTTGATATAATGATTTCAGTCACATTTCATAATTTCTAGCTAAAATATAGAGATAAATTTGGTATGATTAGAGCCTACATAATATTTTTAAAATATTTAAGAAAGCAGACAAATGAACCAAATTCATCATTAAATTTGCTAATATGGCTTCCAGTACAAGTACAAAATTACACATGATGAAATATTAAATTTTCGGGAGTTGCTGATTCTTTTGTTCACATGTGAAATTATTGCCGATATTAATGGATTCAAAGGAGATGTTTTACGATATTGACTAAAAACGGAGCTTATTCAAATTGTAGACACATTTTGTTGCATATTGCACATTATTCAACCATTCCTTTAAAATTCATGTGCAGTGTAATTAATAAGGTAGAGAAGAAATCATTAATTTTGTTTAACTTTTACCTCTGCAAAAGGCTATATATTTCTAGTATAAACAATTTTTTTCTGCGTTTCCAGATAATAGAAAAGTGAAATACTGTCAACTGATTTTATGAGGACACCCTAACATAATATACAATTTAATAAATTTATTGCAAGACATGGAAATATTAGGTGAATATTTCTCATGAATTCAAACCCAGAAACTCACCCCCCAAAATGGTAAATTGAGACAGCAAGAATTCAGCCTTTAACATGTACTATGTTTGTTTAGATTAAGGGTTCTTTACAAGGGCTCTATGAGCTTGAAATTAAATTCATAAAAGCATTATTCTTGTGGGGATGTGTTGGTGTGGGTGTGATATATTTATTAAATAATACACATTATAGTATGAACTTAGTAATGGGTTTGTAGTTTTCACCTGACTGGCAAAGGGATCTGTGGAACAAAAAAGGTTAAGAAACCCTGGTTAAAATAGAATAGGGTTCTTTAAGAAGAAGGATTTTTTTAAGCAAATCAATTTTAGTGATATATAATAATAAAGCATAAATCCATTCAAGGTGTACAATGAATGGTGTTCAGTATAATTACATAGTGGTGCATAATCATTTCAATAATTTTTAGAGCATTTTCATTACTCCAATAAAAAAAAAAATAAACAGAAAACCTCATCACCTCTCAATACCTCTATACTTTCCCTGTCATACATAACTGCTATTCTGTTTACATCTATATAGCTTATTTGTATTTATATTTTGGAAAAAAACAGTCATATATGCAATAGCATCTATATTCATATTTTACATGATGTTTCACTATGTTACACAGTCCCATGTTATATATTTCACTTTCATTCTAATACACAATAAGATCTGTTATCATTTATGTACAGTGAAAAATTCTTCCACCTGTTCCACTTGAACTTCAAAGAAGCTTTAGGTTACAGAAATGTCGCATATAAATTATAGAAAAGAGGACCAGGAAAATGGCATCAATATAGTTAGGAACTGCCCTGGTGTTTCACAAAAAATTGCAGATAGGGACAAAGTCATACCCAAGTGAACTGTTTTGGGAATCCACAGAGCAGGAGGCTTCAGGGCATCAATCTAGAGATATGGAGGAAGCTGGACAAAGAGATAAAGAGCCCAAGGGAAAACCATGAGTCACTAAAACTTGTGGCTGGAGATCGGTGGTGTCTAAGACCCACCCTCAAGGCAAATAGCATACATGAACCACCTGGAGAGAGAACAAGCTACCTCAGTGTGAGAGAGCATTCCCTGGGAGATAGTGCTCTCTGGAGAGGAGTGAAGAATGGTTACCTTTTTGTGGGTATGGACACCTCAGCCAAAATTGAATCTCAGTGCGGATACCAGCTGGCACTGAGGTGGTCCCAGGAAGAGGGAAGGGGAGGGGAAAATCCACTCTGGCCAACTGTCACAATCAGCTATTTTTGGAAATAGGAACACGGTCACAGCACGGACAGACACAGGAAACTGTCTAGCCCAGAGACTGAAAACTATTAAAAGTCAAACTTTCCTAAGGGAAATGGGAGCAGGTTGAGCCCAATAATGTTTCAAAAGCCTATTTATCCCATAAAGCTACTATAGTGCAGTGGGGGAATTCCTGACTTGCATGTAGAAGGTTAATGGTCTAAGTCCTGCCTAAGAGAAGGGATCTAGGGAGAGATAAAGTACATAGTACCTACCTTATGATAGGGAACTTATAGAATGAGTTCTACTGTTTTGTTTTACTTTTTGGGATGTTTTCTCTTTCTTTTCCTTTATTTTATTCGCTAAAATTGGATACATCACCTGTGGAAGGCAGGCTTCAGGGTGATTAATTGATGAGCACCAGCAGCCTAAGAAAGTCTCTAGGGCCTAAGAGCTGTTGTTCCTGAGTTGCTTCTTTGCTGCTTTTTTGTTTCTTGTTTGCTGCTTTCCCTTTCTTTGTTTCCTTTTTTATATTTATTTTTTCAACTTACTTTATTTCTCTTCTTTCCTTCAGTTTTCTGCCCTCTGAATTCTTTTGCTTTTTTTCCCATTCCACCACTTATTTGTTCTTCATTTTTCCTTTTTCTCTCTCTTCTTTTTTTCCCCTCTTTCATTCTATTCTTTTCGCATCTCTCAGGCCTTTTAATTCATTCTATTTTTTTCACTCTATTTTGTTTATTTATTTTCTCTATTCCTACTCCCTTTATTCATTATTTATTCATTATTTGTATTTTTTAATGATTTTCATACATATTATTTAGTTTCCTAGCTCTTGCATGGTTCCTCTTTGACCTTTTTTGTATTATTATTAATATGATTTTTTTCTCTTCTTATTTCTTTCCTATTATCTGGTCCTAATTTTTTTCAAGGGAACAGAGATAAAGCAAGTTACAGAATAAGAGAAACCGATATCAAAAATTAACCTTACCACACAAAAAGTAAATAAAATCCTAGAGTAGAAAGAGAAGCTAACCAACCAAATCAGCCCATCAAGATAAACAGATATATAACAAAAAATTAAAAGGCATACTAAGAAACAGGAAGACATGGCCCAGTTTATGAGCAAACTAAAAAACAGGAAGGAATGCAGAATGTGGAACAACTAATCAAGTATGTCCAAACAAATATCACGACTCAACTAAGTGAAGTGAAGAAAGAGATAAAGGATATTAAGAAGACACTGGGGGAACATATTGAAGAAATTGTAAACATACATAAAAAGATATCAGACCTGATGGTGATGAATGGCACAATACAAGAGATTAAAAATATGCTGGAAGCACATAACAGCAGAAATGATCAGGCAGAGGAAAGAATCTGTGATGAAGGATACAGATAGCTGAAATCAGACAAATAGTAGAACAGATAGATAAAATGATAGAAATATCCAGCAAGGACTTAGTAATTTGAATGACAATATGAAAAGCACAAACATAGACATTATAGGCATTCCAGAAGGAGATGAGAAGGGAAAGGGGGCAGAAATTGTATTGGAGTAAGTAACAACTGAAAAATTCTAAACTCTGTTGAAAGATATGGATGTCCATGTCCATGAAGCACAGCACACCCAAAACAGTATAAATCATAACAAGCCTACCCCAAGACACATACTTTTCAAACTGTCCAATGATCAAGACAAAGAGAGAAACTGAAAGCAGCAAGATAAGGAAGCTCGATAAAATTAAATTCTTATTTCTCAACTGAAATCATGAAGGCAAGAAGGCAGTAGTATGACATAGTTAAGATGCTGAAGGAAAAAAAAATCCAACCAAGAATTCTCTATCTATCAAAGCTGGCCTTCAAAAATGAGGATAATCAGAAAACAAGACAGCTTTTCAATAATGAAATCTGCCCTTCAAGAAATACTAAATGTAGCTCTGCAGCTTGAAAGGAAAATAAAAAGACAGAGAGAGTTGGAGTAGAGTGTAAGAATAACTAAGAAATAAGAAGATAAATAAAAACAATATATGGCATACATAAACCTAAACTGAACTCTGTTGAGATTCAGGTACCAGCTGGCAAATGAACAGACCAAAGATTTAAGTCTCTTGGTCATATACCTGTCAACTTTAGTACTCACTATACGTTCGAATAGAAGTGGCAGAGGAGTGATGTGTAGGGAAAACATAACTGAGTCTGGATGTCTCCATAGCCCATGGGAGCACTGCAATTCGAGGCAATATTTACTGTGGCAGTAAATAGATGCTTGCAACAACACTGAAGGATTGACATGCTGGCTTGTCCTCCCCTATTAGTCAGTGCCTATGCTATTAAGAGACTCCCACTCCTCTAGTTAAGAACATAGCAAGACTCCCCAGGATGGGATTCTAACACCTTCCATTCATTATGTGGGTCTCCATCCAACTATGACAAGATGAAGTGTAATAAAATTCCTAGAGGCTGGCCCAAGGTGTACCCTGTCCCACATGTCCCCCACCATAAACACACTAAACCATTAACCCTACTCTGTCATATTTGCCAAAAGAACATTCCCAAATTTGTAATTTCAACCATATACCTGCAGATACCCAGAGTCCACATGCTACCTCCACTAACCTTCCCCCATGTTCCATGGACTGCCCAATCCACATTATACCCCTTACAAACCAGCAGCACACAACCCAATAGAATCACTACACTGCTGTCATGCCCGTCTACTGCACTACACTCTTCCCACTTATCAAAGATTTTGACCATATGGGAATTGGTTCACAACTTTCTTCCCCTTTCTGTCTCATGTAAAGTTATCTTCTAGACTCTAGATCTGTGATTCTAATCAATTTGCTTAATTTGTATTAGGAAGGTCATATAATATTTGTCCATCTGTGTCTGGCTTGCTTCACTCAACACAAGGTCTTCCAGATTCATCTATGTTATTTCATGTGTTAATACTGCATTCCTTCTTACAGCTGAGTAATATTACATTGTATGTATATCCCACAAATTCTTTATCCATTCATCTGTTGATGGACATTTGGGTTAATTACAACTTTTGGCGGTAGTAAATAATGCCACTATGAATATTGGTTTGCATATATCTGTTCGTGTTCCTGCTTTCAATTATTCTGCGTATATGCCTAGCATTGGGATTGCTGGATCATATGGCTGTTCTATAGTTAGTTACCTGAGAAACTGACAAACTGTTCTCCACAATGGCTGCACCCTTCTACAGTATCACCAGCAGTGGATGAGGGTTCCCATTTCTCCACATCCTCTCCAACACTTGTAGTCCTTTTTTTTTTGTGATAGCCACCAGTCTAATGCATGTAAGATGATATCTAACTGTAGGTTTTTTTAAATTGTACAATTATTCATTTTATTCCCCTAAGAATCTAGGTGCTTTTAATTATAAATTATTGGCCAAATAAAAAAAATACTTATTCCCTGACCAAGAAAATTTTTGAAAAATTAAATTTGATTGTAATTTATAAAAATTATGACTTCATATAAATAATAACCTAGAATTTAAAAATTACAAACCTAGATGACTTCAGTTACGTAATATTTATAAATGATATAAGAATTTATATAATTGAAAGTGAAAAAAATGCATCCAAGGGTTAGGGTTAAAAACATTTTTTTATACTTCTACACATTGGAGGACTATTGCTGTACTATTTCTTTTGTTGTTGTTGTTGTTTTGGTTTTGTTTTTTTTGAGTGTTTTTTTTTAGCATTTAAATTTTTTTCTTTAAAAGCTAATTAGAGTACATAATGTTACACAAAAAATATAAGGAGTCTCATATGTCCCACTTCCCACAACTCCCACAACCTCCTACAAAAACATCCTTCATTATTGTGGCACTTTCATTGCTATTGATAAACACATTCCAGGGCTTTGCCTTTAAGCATGGACCATAGTTCACATTGTCGTCTGCACTCTCTCCCACACAGTTCTGCCTGTAATGTGATGATACAAAGTGGCCTATATCTGTCATTGCAATGTCACTCAGGATGATTCCCAAGTCCTGAAAAAGACCCTGCATTACAACTGTTTTTCCCTCTCCCTTCCCCCAGAACCTCCATTGACCACTGGCTCCACATCAATGTTGTAATTTCTTTCATTGCTAGAATCACAATATCTCTATGGTAGAATACCAGTAAGTTCACTCTAGTCCATAGCTCTTCCCCCAATCCTGAGGATTCTGGTGTGGTGGGGTCCACTCAACCTCCAATTGAAAGAGGGCTTATTTCCCATGGGGAAGATGGATGGGAATATAATGCTGCAGAAGCAGACACTCTCTCTTCCCTGGGATGGACATTGTCCATCATCATCTGCCGCCAGTTGTCCTGGGTGAGTACAATGAGCTGTAGAGTAGGTGTTGCAGCTCCACTAAGGTTCCGGGCCGAGCTGGCACATGGACAGCCCAAAGCTTTGAGTCTCTGGACATATACCTACAAACTCCAGCACCAAGTATAGGTTTAAAGAGAACGGACAGATGAGCAATGTGCAGGGAAGACATAATTGAGTCCAACATTTTCACTCTCAGAAGCATAAACTCCAAATTAGTGCCCACTGGCAACGCACCAAACTCTGGAGCTATCTGCATTCACCATAGGACTTGGGTGTCTCCAGAGCTCTCAGGAGCCCCATAATTTGGGGTGGTATTCACTTTTTGAAGTCTATGAGATCCTGCTGAGTTGTATATAATTGTTACCTCTGGGAAGACCTCTGGACTCACTTAACCATATAACGTAATTTGTCTTTACATTTTCCCTTTTTATTCCAGGGCTATTTCCAGTTGCATTGCTAGTTGGTGCTTGGTAGCAATCCCTCAGTGCCAGGGAAGCTCATCCCAAGTCATTTCCCACACTGGAGGGAAGGCAATGCATTCATATGCTGAGTTTGACTTAGAGAGAGGCCTAATCAGAGAGACAAGGAGGATCTCAGGAGGCAACCCTTAGGGACCCTATAACAATAGGCTAAGTTTCAATTTTAAGAGCAAAGACTCATATGGCTAGTCATCAATATCAAGGGCCCATCACTGGATCATCCTCCTTCGCCAGTCACTGCCCCTTCACTTGGGGGACTGTTGTTGCTCCCTTAGAGAATGTTGCAGAGCCCCCTAGGATGGGAATTCAGTATTCTCTTGTTTATTGTGTATGTCTCCACTCACTGTGACAATGCCCCGTGAACATTTGAACATTTTTATATACCTTACATGTATGCTCAGTTGAACTTCCTCTCATGCAACCCGTGTCCCTGACACCCCACAGCAATATTCCACCCACATCTGAGTTGTAACCCTTCTGTGATCCAAAGCATTTTCAAAGATGAAGCCATTACAGTAACTGAATACAAGTAATAGGAAAATGAAATAATAATGATAAGATTAATTATGAAAAAAATACATAAAAATTTTTAAAAAACTGAAAATAAAATAAAATTAAGATTGCATATTAAAAAATGAAAAATATTAAAATTTTTTTTTTTATATTTTCCTTTCATCACTGCAATATTTGGGTGTCCTGTCTGTACCATGGCACCTTCCCCCACTCATTCTCCAGTATCTCACTATTTTTATTTTGTTTTCAAAGAAGTTTAAGTCACAGTAAAGTCACATACAGAATACAGGAGACTCTCATATGCCCAACATCTTCTCCCTTTCTGCCTGAACAATGGAACCATTTCCTATTACAAGGTCCTGTATATGCTTCCCTACATTATCTTCCAAGGTCTTTATGGTTTTGGCTTTTATATTTAAATCTTTGATCGATCTTGAGTTGATTTTTGTATAAGGTGTGATGTGGTATTCTTCTCTCATTCTTTTAGATATGGATATCCAGTTCTCCAAGCACCATTGTTGAAGAGGCCATTCTCTCCCAACTGAGTGGACTTGGTGATCTTGTTGAATATCAGACGACTGTATATGTGAGTATCTATATCAGAACTCTCAATTCGATTTCATTGTTTGTGGGAAGCTGCCCTTGGCATCTGCTTTATCATGGCCATTCTTAGAACTGGCGTTTGGCCAAATGTCATTGAGCATGTCCCGCGCTAAGTTTCTATCTCCCCATACTCGCTACATCTTTTCTTGTAAATCTGCTGACCAGGCTGTAGTTTGGTACCTAGCAACTTGCTGACGTCCACATCAGATGACCCCTCCTCCCTCAGATTATATATACCCTGCCTTTCCAATAAACTTTTGCAGCTTGATCAGAATCCCGTCTTGCTGTCATTCTTCGTGTCTCTTGTCCCCCCAATTCCCACTCCCTTTTTCAGGTTCCGGCTCGACTGACCCGCAGGCCGGGTCAAGTGGCGCCCGAACAGGGACCTGAACATGGGGGATCCAGTGAGGAACGCTGACGAAGTTTTGAGGACCCTGCGACGGACCTCTGTGAGAAGTTTTGAGGACGCTGCGACGGACCTCTGTGAGTAATTTTGAGGACACTGCGATGGACCTCTGTGAGTTGAGGACGTTGCGAGGGAACCTGTCTCGCAATCGGACCTCTGAGTTGAGGACGTTGCGAGGGAACCTGCCTCGCAATCAGACCTCTGTAAGTGGTCAGCGATTATGGGACAAGAAATTAGTCAGCATGAGACATTTGTAGAGGGTCTAACAGATGCTTTAAAGACACGAGGAGTAAAGGTGAAAGTGAAGCAATTGTTAAGGTTTTTTGATTTTCTAAAAGAAGTTTGTCCCTGGTTCCCCCAAGAGGGAACCATAGATGAGAGGAGGTGGGCAAGAGTAGGAGACGCCCTAAAGGACTGCTACTGAACCTTTGGTCCTGAAAGGGTCCCTGTCACCACTTTCACAAACTGGAATCTCATTATTGAGATTCTAAAAGTCCATTCTTCTGCCCCTGATATTCAAAAACTCTGCAGGGAAGGGGAAAAAGCTCTTAAAGAGCACTTCTGTTCCTGTCCCGCTTCTGAATGCAACTCTGTAGTTATTGATATGCCTGAAGTTTCTGATAAACCTCTTATCAACATGTCCAGAGAACTTTTAAATAAGGAGCTCAGTGAAGATAGACCCGACACCCCTATCAGTCAGGTTAGCGCATTGCCCAATCAGCGTAAAAAGGACATGACTGATAGCAAACCGAGCACCCCTATCAACCTTCCTCCATTCCAGCCACCGCCCTATGCCCCCAAATCTACCCAGTCACAGCCCCACCTATTAGCGGCCCTCACTCAAGGCCCTCAGACAAACAATATGAGCACATTTCCCAACCTAGTTCAAATCTACCCAGTCAGCAACGGAGCAGCTCACTCCGGCCTGTAACAGAACTGAAGGCAGTTACCAAAGGCAGTGCAGCTGTCGATCTTCCCTCAGCTGAAATTAAGTTTATTATGCATTCACTGGGTATACAAAAAATAAGGACAGGAATTAAAGGGCCTATCCCAGAAAACACTGTAGGTTTCATTATTTGCGGTAGCAATCTTACAACCCACGGTGTTTTAGTGCAAACCAGGATCATTAACTCCAATTTTGATGGAAAAACTTGTTTATTGATACAAACTTTAATTCCGTATCAAATTGAATCAGGAGATAGCACAGCTCAACTTCTTTTGTTGCCGTATCATAAACCTCCTATAAAACGTGCATAGGAATTTGGTTCCATCGGGTGTGAAATTTTTTGGCAAACAGCAATTGGGGATGAAAGGCCTGAAGTTACCATAAAAATAAATAGAAAGATATTTTTAGGATTGGTGGATACCGGGGCTGATGTCTCTATCATTGCTAAACGATATTGGCCACAAGCTTGGACTTTGCAAAAGGTGCCTACAGTTTTCACTGGCGTTGGCACAATGACAGATGTTTACCACAGTACTCAGATATTTAAGGTAGAAAGTCCAAAATGACAAGAGGCAGCTCTGCAACCTTATGTTGCAGATATAGGACTTAATTTATGGGGAAGAGATTTATTACACCAATGGGGAGCTTATTTGAATATTCCTCATGTTTCTGATACAGCTAAACATCTTATTACTCTGGCTCTTAAGCCTCTTCAAACAGAGTCTAGTAAGCCCTCTAAAAATGTGGAGGCAGAGGATTCGTCTCTAATCAGTTTGAGGCCAATTTACATCTGTATAACTCTGAATGTTCTGAAAGTGACCATCCAGAGCCTCCTACAGAGGCTTGTGTTACCATGACAACCAGGAAGGGATACCTAGGGCACTTTTCAAGCTAGTAATAGCTCTTCAACTCCAGCTATAGATATTAACCCTTCAGTTCCAACAGCAACTTTATAAACC
>JAQZBX010075366.1:0-14606 GCA_029593785.1 Cabassous unicinctus
TTAATCTCTGCAGAGATATGAGTGACTTGGAATGTACATGATATCAAAGAATGAATTTCATACTTTAAGATACTTTTTATATATTTTCATTAGAGAAGTTGTGAACATACAAAATCATCATGCACGTATGTGGAATTCCATTACAACACACCTCCACCAACACAATACATTGTTGTGGAACATTTGTTAACAATTATGACTGCCCACCTGCTCTGCCTGGCCCACCTCTCCCCTATCCCCTGGCTGAGCACTGGCCTGCCTTCATCTCCCTGCACACACCTGCCTGTTTTTGCACACATAGTCTCCCTGCCTAGGGCACCCCCAACTATCCCTCTCTACCACCACTTCCAGCTCTCCCTTCTTGATTCTACCCAGAGGTCACCTTCACTGGTCACCCTAGCACGGGCCCTCCACTGTCCACCTCTGCCCTAAGCTTGCTCCCTGCCTCTCACAAGATGTAATTGTTCCGTTTCTTACAGGATATGTGTTATCTGTCTCCCTTCATAGATATCTGGCTACACGAGGGTCAGGGCTCTTTCTGTTTTGTATGCCCCTCTCTGTCTGGAGCATACAATATATGGCACGTTCCACTGGTATTTGTAAAAGTGATGACTCAAATGTCTCAATGAACTTTGCATAAATAAAAGATGCAGTCCACAAACATTTTCATTTGTCCTGAATTGATCGTTGTGCAAAAAAAACAAAAACAAAACAAAAAAAAAAACACTGTTCACTGGTCTTGGGAAAATCCGCCTCGCTTGTAAAGAAATCGTATCGCCAGCAACGGTTTGGTCCTCAGGTCATCCACAAAAACACGACTGCTACAACTAGCTAAGGCTTCCTGAGTGCCTGCTGCGTTCCATGTACTGCTGTGAGTGTGACACCTCACTGAGCCTTCGTGGCACCTCCCAGGGGGAGGGAGAGCTCCTTCCTGCCACACTGTAGTCTACCCCAGCCCAGGGGAAGGGAAATAAGGTGCAGCTGCTTCTTTCTGTTTTGGAGGCAGGGATATCATTTTAAAAAAATTTTTTTTTTAGTGTTTTTAGGAAAAAGACTGACGACATGGTTTGACCAGGCCGAACAGTTCTCTCCCAGCCCTTCAAATGTGGCTTCGCTGCCACTTGCCTGCATCTCCCACTAAGACGCCTCGATGTCTGGCGATTCATGGCATGGTCCTTGATCACACCCAAGCGTGTGCATGCACATGCACGTGCACTTTCAAAACTCCCAATTGCTCTCTTCAGCTCTGGGAAGTCAGAAGGTAAGTAAGTCACCTAAATTATTTCACCCTGAGGTGTAAAAGCTAATTCCTTGACCTTCCTAGAGATGCTAAAATGAGTCATTTTTTTAAAGGTTACTTGTTCACGAAGTAATACAGACTGAAAATGACCGAAACTGGATCGAAATTTTCAAGAAGTCTCCAGGAAAGTCTTAGAGAGGCCAAGTGGCAAACCACTGACCTGATCCCAATTTTCCTAACCGTCTCCCTCCAGAGGATGGGCTGACATGCCACGGTCCAAAGCCCCAGCCCCCCATTCACATGCTTGGTCCTCCTGGGGTGGCAGCCCCCATCCTGAGTCACCTCCTTCGCATCAACTATGTGGTCCCCGGGGCCCCCCAGGAACGACAAACCCATTCTAATCACTCGGGAAGTTCCAAGGTGACGCTCCGGGTGCCAGGACAACAGCCAGCTAAATTCTCTCAGTGCCAGGCACCGAGCAGGAGACGAAGCACAGCTCCTGCCTCATGTAGCTGACATTCAAAGGGGCAGGCAGGCAAAAAACGGGCAGGAGAGACACAGAACATTAGTCAGGGACGAGAGCCATAAAGAAAAATATGTGGGGAAGGAAACAGGGAGAGAAGCCTTCAGGAAGGCGAAGGCAGATGCCTGGACAATCTCTGGGCCAAAGGGGAGCCAGCCCTGTGCAAAGTGCGGGGCCAGGGTGCCCTGAGCATGGGCAGAGAGCAGCAGGCTGGGGAAATGGGGAGAGTGCCACAGAGAGGCTTTCAGATTTCACTCTCACCATCACAGGGAGGCAAGGGTGAGAGGCCCCGCAGTCTGTGGTTATGGTCATACGGTTAACTACATGCCTCGGCTCTTAGAATCTGCACACCCTGAATCCCATCTAACACAAAAAAAACACTGGCTGATGCCAGAAATCATTAAATGCAGAGTGGTGTCAATAATAAAAGGAAGAAACCATCAGATAGGTTTGGAGTGCGTTTTCTAATGAGACGAGAATACTTCCAAATCTAATGCTAACTCAGCCATCAGCGATACCACCCCCTCACCCCCACCCCACCCCCCCGCATCTAATACTCTCAGTTGCTTTAAGCAGAGGAAGGAGCAGCACTACCTAAGAAATAA
Source organism: Cabassous unicinctus (assembly GCA_029593785.1). Classification (NCBI taxonomy): domain Eukaryota; kingdom Metazoa; phylum Chordata; class Mammalia; order Cingulata; family Chlamyphoridae; genus Cabassous; species Cabassous unicinctus. The sequence continues at coordinate 2,369 of JAQZBX010075366.1, forward strand.
GACAGTGGCACATCCTCTCTCAATCCAGGTGCCAGTAGGGACTCCTCCACTGTTCTCTGAAGCCATAAAACTTAAGAGAAATATGCAGCCCTCGGGCCAGGGATCAAACTACCCAGATACAATCAAGACCTGGGAATGGATTATTTCCAGAATTAAGCGGACTATTTCTCAGCTCTCAGGCATGCCCTGTTAGCACTGGAGCCTGAGACATGCTTGGGCCATTCTACCCGGATGAGAAACCAGGCTGGGCTGCAAGAGGCATCACAGAAATGACAGAAAGCAAAGGACGCCTCTGAGCTAGCTGAAAATCAGCATTATTCACCTTTCTTAAGTCTTGAGTAATGTCTCTCTACTAAATTTAATTGCTATTAAAATAAAGAAGACAAGGTCTGAGGCGCAAAACAGCCCTAGAGGAGGTCCATTAATGTGATTGGGAAACAAGAAAGGCAGATCTTTCTTATCACTTCAGTGGGAAATACTGGGGTACACCCACAAAAGGCAGTCTACAGAAACAAGGAAAATTTAATAGGCAGGCTTTTCCTCTCCTCAAAAAAATACTAATTTTTTTTTTTTCTGATTTTAGAAGCAATGCACTGGAAAATACAGAAAATAAAATGTACTAGAAAATAAAAGTATAAAGAAAATAAAAATATTCATGAAGGCTCTACTAAACATGCACATTTTGATGCATTTCCTTTCAATTAATATAAATATATACCTCTTCTTATTTTCTTAGCAAATTCAGGATTCTACTGAGTAGACAACTTGTTTATTACTTTGTAAGCCCTTACTTGGTGATAAAATATTTTTTAAAGACAGTTGCATAATGTCCCATCATATGAATGTATTATAACTGACTTAACTAGGTCTCTATTGTCCTATTCAAAATGCAAAACATGCCAATGAAATTAATGTAACTGTGTGGGAAAAGATCACTGCTGTGGTTTCAGAATCCCCATGGTAGCTCACCTTTAGGAAACCACTCGCCAAGTTTTGGTACAGTATCCAAGAAAAATATCCAAAAAGGTTTTTCCAATACTCCTACCTGTTCCAATTACATACCTGTGTGCAGTTGGGTTTTCTGCATATTCTTCAACCAAAACAACAGACTGAAGGCAGAAGCAGACTGAGAACCCAGCTGTTTTCTGTTAAAGCTAGTCATGAACTAGATCTGTAAAAATGTAATATATGCCACTCTTCTCACTAATTTTTTGTTTTGTTTTGTTTTGGAAAATAGTTACTTTCATCTAAAAAAATCATTAGAGGGATTGGCACAAATGTAAAACAATGTCATTCTCACTACATTATTTTGTTGAGGAAAAGTTATTTTTCATTTAAAATCGTCTTTTTTAATACTTGATGTTTATTATTTTAAAATAATAAATATATTTTCATTTTAATATGATAACTATCAATAGATGCAACAAACAAGAGTTCTTTGTGGTCCTCAAATACTTAGTAAGAATGTACAGGGGTGATGAGAGCCAAAGGTTTGAGAACGACTGGATAAAGGGTTTCTTTAACAAAAAAGTAAACCCATGTATTTATATTATGTCTGCTTGTCACTGAGTTCTGCTTAAGATGAGAGGCTACCAGGCCTTTCCTGGACCACCTTCCTCGGGTAGAATACCACCCCTTCTGGTCACACACTGTTTCTTAACAAGGAGTCTGTAGGCTTGAAGTGAAATTCAAAAACAAAAACAAAAAAAAAACAAACACATTATTCTTGTGTGGATGTGCTGGTGTAGTGTGATATATTTATTAAATAATATACAGTATAGTATGCACTTAGTAAGGGGTCCGTGGTTTTCACCTGACTGGCAAAGGGGTCCGTGGGAAAAAAAAAAAAAGTTAAGAGCCCCTGCTCTAAATGATTAGGCCACCAAACACTATTTTGCATAGTCTGTTTTCAAACCCTTTTTCACCAAAGCAGGTACTACAGGCTTATGGGAAAAGAGAGGGCCCCCAAAATCAGAGACTTAGATCTCTAACCTCCACTGCCTCTCCCTTTGTGGGTAAGAAAATAAAACTTAAGTATCTGACTCACAGTCATCTCCACAGTGCACCAGCACCCGCTTTTACTTCCTCCTGCCTAAGTTACACAGCAATTCTGTGAATTCTGCAGGGCAAACGACACATGCTCCCTTCCAAGGATTAGTGCCCACAACCCAATTTAGTTCCTGTTCAGTTTCTGTTACAACTTTACTCTCTAAGCAACAACAATCCAAACAAAAGGCCCAAAGCTGGTAAAAGGTAACAGACTCTCCTACCATCTCAGGAACAGAATCCTGCTGGGTCACTGTCCTTTTCCGGTGAAGAAGTCAGTCACACTCACACTCACACACACAACCATGAAAACTCATGCACTAGGACACACATTCACTGAGCACGCGGCAGGTGCCATGAAGATGCAGTCCAGACACCAAAGCCCAACGCTCGGACAGCCCGTGTGAGATGGGGACGCGGGCGATGGACAGCGGAGGGCGATGGCGCACGTGCTGACCACGAGAAGAGGCTGTGGTATCCAGAAAGACGGTCCTGACAAGCACGGTCCAAGGGAGAGCCCTCCGCGGGCATGTGGTGGACGGACATCAGGACAGAACGAGCCAGACGAAGAAGAAAAAAGGGGTGCAAGCACTCCAGGCCAAGGAAGAACAAGAGCGGGGATGGGGAGAGAACTCGGACACGTGGGTGATGCTAGTGCTGTGTGCTGAAATTGGCACACGCAAGACACGTGAGTCTGGTGCTGGGAGAAAATAGGGTCTTAGATGCATTGAATTTCAGAGGCCTAAAGAACATACAAGTGGACCCTCGGGGTCACGGCCCACCTTGGAGTCCGCCCACCATGTATCTCTAAGTACCTATCTCCCATTCACTCCTCAAACCTCTTATGTCCTGGTTCTCATCTCCACCACTTGACTGAAACTGATCTTAGAGAGGCATGATAGACTACATAATTTGCAAGCCCCCTTACAAAATGAAAATTATTGAGAATTCCAAGAAGGCACAGCAAGGCATTAAACCAAGTATGGGCCCTTTGAGTGGGGCCTGCAGGGGTCCCAAACCCACGAAGCCAGTCCCCCGAGGACATTCCCCCTGCTGCTAAATCCAGACGACACTTGAGTTCTTCTCTTGCTGGACTGTGCCGCCGTTTCTGCTTCACAGAATTGGGCACTGTTGAGAACCTCTTCCTTTCTGGAGCATCCGCATTTATCGCCCGGCTTCTGGGACACTGAGTTCTCCTGGTTTTCCTTCTGTCTCTGGATACTCCTTCTTCAGGGGCAGAGGCAGGGCTGGAGGAGAGAAGGTGAAGGGGTGGAAATGAACCTGATAGGATGGGAACTGTGGTACTGGGGATCAGCTGTACCAAGAACTGGAAGGACAGAAGGCTGTGGTCGGTGAGTGGGATCCCTGAAACTCGGGTGAGAAGCAGTAGGTAGTTCCTGGCAGCAACAAGATCTAGAGTGGCGATTCTTTTAGGTTAGCCCATTCATCGTGGTTTGTAGAGGAGTTTCTTGGTTTCAGCACTGCAAGTCCTGTGTCCTGGGAAACCCCTCAGTCTGAAGCAATCCAACACAGCTTTAAAGTACAATGTCCCATGTCCTGGAAACTCCCACCCCAAGTCCCAGGCAACCCAGGTTGCTAGTCGCCCATCTCTGGCTGCCACTGGGATCACCTGGAGAACTTGAATAAACACAGATGCCTGGAGCAGGTGACTGCGATCTGGACGCCAAAACTTCCACGAGTGAGGCAGAGCCTCGGAGGAGCAGAGATCTGAAGGTGGCCCCAGACCCCAAGGTCCACACGGTGCAGCCTCCACGGCCAGGGCTGCCGAGATGGTGTGCAATGGGGAGCCGGGCACAGAGGACCAGGGTAAAGGCACTGGAAGGAGCCTGAGAGCAGCGAGCCAAAGCACACGGCGGGAGGCCTGGAATGAGGGTGTCGTGGGGCTGGGCAGAGCGCCCCAGAAGGAGGGTCCCCAAGAAAGGGCAGGTGAGGCCTGCAGACCAGGGGGCTGGGGCTGGATAATGCCACCACCTGTGAGTAGGAGGCCTGGACCTGCAGGTGGGCCAGGAGTGGGGTGTGGGTGTGGGAGGTAGGATGGCTGGCAGCACAGCGTTTTCGTTTCCTGGCTGCTCAAGCAAATACCATGCATGGGTTGGCTTAAACAATGGGAATTGACTGGCTCACAGTTTTGAGGCTAGGACAGAGTCCAAATCTAGGCACCATATCAAGGTGATGCTTTCTCCCTCAAGATGGGGGCTTCTGGGGCTGCCTGCCAACAATTCTTGGTTCTTAGCTTGTCCCATGGCAAGGCTCGTGGTGGCGTCTCCTGGCCTCTCCCTTCTTTTCTGGATTCCACTGATGTTCAGCTTTGGCTGCTTCCTCTGTGGCTTTCTCTCTCTCTGAATTTCATCCTCTTCTAAAGGACTCTGGTAATAGAGACCCATCCTGATTGAGGTGGGTCACAGCTTAACTGAAGTAACCCCATCAAAACGTCCTACTTACAACGGTTCACGTCCTCAGGAACAGGTTAAGTTTAAGAACATGTTTTTCTGGGGCACCTACAGCTCCACACATAGTAAAAGGCAAGAACGGAAAGCAGGTGTCTCACAACGCCAGGAAAAAAAGCCACGGGTATATTTTAACCCACCGTGATTAATATTTCGTACAAAGACTTATATCTGTCCTTAAGAGGAGAATACGGATTTTCTAAGCTCCGGAATGGGCTCTTCTGTCTCACTGAAGAGTCCCCAAAGCTGAATCCTTCCCTCTCGGGACTCAAATCTCAGATGCCCATCTCACAAATAGTCACCCCTGTTCTGATATTCAAACCTTTGCCCAGCCCCGAGGTTCCCCTGAAACCCTCTTCACTTCACTGGTAACAGGTGTTTGTTGACTGAACCCAGAAAACACTCATGGATTTGCTGACATAATTGTCAATAACCAATACAGAAGGAGATCAACAGTACAGAAATACATTTCTTGACAATAAAAGTCTTCATATTGCTGAGGAAAGAAGGAGAGGGTACATGTTGTTTTGTGTGTTGTGCTGGTGTGTGCACACACGTGCACGCAAGCACATGTGCTAAGGTTACACCAATTTGTAATTTAAGTTCCATGGTGGCTAGAAGGGCTCGACATTATTTGGGGAAAAAAACATACACACACACACACACACACATGCAGAAAAGTTCCCTCTACTCAAGAACAACCTTTCAGTCTAATCTCGCCCTCTAACCAGGCCTGGGCGTGTGGGGTAACGATTCCTGGACACTCAGGATCTTGGGGGGGACACGAAGAGTCCTCTCTTGAAACACCAGTGGATCTCAGCTCACACTCCCCCTTCCCCCCAAAGTCAAGACCAGGCTTCACTCCAATTAGAGCTGGATCCTCGTGCCTGTTGTGTGCCTGTTGCGTGGCGGCCCACGTGCCTCACAGGTATCTGTCACGGCTCCCCAGGATCTGGGGAGCAGGAGAGCCAAGCACCGCCCCAGCTTTGACCCAGAAAATCAACCAAGCAGGCAGGACAAGCCTAGAGGACCCTCAAAACGAAAATGTGGAAACCAGAGCAGGAGCCTCCCCCCACCCCCCCACCCCTGGCTCAATTTTCTACAAATAGAGTTACCAATAAATAAATCTTTATAAATCCTTTTTCTTAGCTACAGGAAGAGAGTATTTTCATAAAATAAAGCTTCCAAATATTACGCCAGTATTAGGTATCACGTAGGAAAAGATGGCATTTATCACCACCAGTGAAATTTTTATTTTTAGATATAAAGAGAAATGTGTACTAGGAAGACATATACCCTATGTTGATAAGGGTAGCCCATATTTTTTTCCCAAACAGAAAGGCACTGCAAATGCACACACCAAAAAAAAAGTGTGTGTGTGTGTGTGAGAGAGAGAGAGAGAGAGAGAAACAGAGAGAGATCTGCTTGTCTAGAACACTATGATTTCACCAAATATTTGTGCACAACTAGGCCTTGCAGGATGTGCAATGAGGCAGAATGTGGCAAGAACAGTCAAGGCCGCTACGGAAATAACTACACAAAAGTGAAGGAGACACTTACCTCCTTTTCCCATTAGATATGATGTTAGGACCACATGAAAATACTGTTTCCAGAATGAATACCCAAGAAACAATCTTTCCTAAGCCCCAACCAAGGAATAAGAAGCAAACCCTAAACTCTAAACTCTACTAAACTCTACGTATCAGGCTGTTTTTCTGTTGTTGGTATCACTTGTTGGTTTTTTTAAGCCAACAACTCTTAGGGAGAAAGTGAAGGCAACTAACAAAACCATTTCCAAGCAAGTGTTATTTTGCTGAGTTGAAGAACTTCGAAATATGAGTCAGTCCAGTTTCCACTGGATGGTCACATTTTATCTGAAATGGAAATCTTCAAAGGAAACATACAATTTAATCATCCGGATCCCAGGCATTTAACGGAGACGGAAGTAGTAGAGACAAAAACTACCAAACATTAAAAAAAAATTGAGAGGGTTTGGCTGAGATGGTTGCAACTTTGAAGAAATATTAGGAATAAAATAGTTTATGACGGCAAAAAAGCCAGACTCCCTGACAAAGATATGGCATCCAACCCCGCTGACTCGGACAGGGATGGTTTTCTACTCACTCTCTTCCAGGTGTGTTCTCTTTAGCCACGACTTTAAGACGAGGTTAATAAATGGCCCACAGAAAGATCCCAAGGCTTGTTCTTACCCCAGATACAAAGGAAATTCAAAGGGGAAAAAAAAAATCATCCTTTGGTAAGAGAAAAATTTACCAAGAAAGCCAGCCCATGCTTGCTGTCGGTCAAGGCTTCGGCTACAAAAGGTTCCAGAAACTGAGCACTAACCTCTCCCAACACTTGCAGTTTCCTCATCCGAGGCAACAAGTAAAAGGATGGTGGGAAGACTGCACCTCGCGACAGAGGAGCTGCTTATAGCAGCAAATAAAAGCATCCGGAACAAGAACTTACCAGCACCACCCTCCAAAAAGCTCTCTTTCTGGAAATCAAGAAAGTCACGGTTCAAGTCTGAACAGAGAAGCTGCGGCAATTTCAGAAAGCGGGCGCGCTGGCACCCACGTCTCTGCAGCTGAATGACCTCGCACGGCCAAGGAAGGGGAGCAAACAATGGAAAGCAAACGGCAGGCACTGGTACCAGTTACCAGCCTTCCGAGTTCATGGAACACACGGGTGCTGGCAGTACCAGAAACACTGCGGTTTGCATAAATGATCGGCTACTCTGCCTGAAAGCAAATACTCTCTGCACAAGTTAATTGAACTCTATTAATGAAAGCAAACACTGGCCCCTCCTGAATCTGCTCCCTCATTGAGTGCTGTGACAACAAACGACAAGTCAAGCACAGGGCCCCCTGACCCCTCCCTGGACAGGCAGTGTGCCCTGCCCAACGTCCACATGGCTGCAGCTTTGGGACGCAGGCTTGGGGCTGCTTTACCAATACCCATCTCAACTCGAGGAGGCTGGGTTTTAAAGTCGTTCCCACGTGACCGCAAGCCTACAAGGCTTGAGAGGACGAAACCCTGCATTCCTGAGGGCCCTTGCCCGTGAAATTATGGTCCACTTCTGAAACATGCTGAGATTTTCCTATTGTTTTGGAGGTATTTAACATAGTGGGAAAAACCGTCGCCAGGGAAAGAAGGGACTTGGGTCCTAGCCCAATTCTGACAGCCTGTGTGATCTCTGGGCTGAGTGTCCTCCTCTGTAGGAAAGGATAGTTCCTTCTATTCCTGGATTGTTAGCCCTAAATTATCAGAAAATAAATCTAGCTCAAGGCTGGGAGCGAGAAACTACAGTTGCGGAGGCCTACACTGACCAGCACACGTGAACCCCGCATCAAGCAAACATCCCAGGGATGACACTCACATCCTGGAGGCGGCGCTGTCCCCCCAGAGCTGGGGGAGACCAGCACGAGGGGGGGCGCCACACAGCTCCAGCGTGCTGCGGGCTCCCACCTGGCGCCCTCGGCTCCCCTCCAGGTGTGTTGCTGTGCACGCGTGACGCCAAAAGATGATGATAAAGGCCCTGTGAGTTCACCTGCTCTCCCTGCTCCTCCATCCGTGATCTAGCCTTCTTATAATCCAAGAAGCATCTATCAGCTCTCAGCACAAAACGAGTCACAAGACCTGGCAGAGCTCTACTCTGCTTGTGAGGAAATTAAAAGACGAATTCACTGAGAACGGGGTTTGGTACAACACACCACACCACGAAATACGCAAAAAAAAACAAAAATCTTCAGTTAGTATTTAATCCGTGGACAACAGGGTACCATTCTCAGGCACCCTAACACAGCTCTTCCCAGCTGAATCTCTACGAACAAACTGTGACTCCCTGAATCCTGTACCGTGAGCCATGAAAATTACTTAGCTACGTAATGCGTGCATGAACTTCTCTAAAAACGCATTTTTAAATTTTATTGTACTACATACAATTTCTGCCCACCATACCAACTGAAGAGACTTCACCCAAAGGCTCCAAAGTGAGCCATGGTCTCCGTTTTTGTAGTCTCAACCTCTTCATTTCTCAGAAGGGTGTCCGGGAGGCCATTCCGCAGACTGGTAAGATCCCAGCTGTGCTGGGGAAGCACCGTTCCTGCCTACACTTGCAGAATTCTCATTTTGAGTTCCCCTCAAGACCAAGCAGTACCACAGTCATCCCAAAACGCTGTGAAGACCATGGCGGGTCCACCCCTTTGCAGAAAAATCAAACTGGTCAGCCAGACGCCACTGCTTTTTGACCCGGCGCACCAACACTGGCCAAGAGGAGAGAAAAAAACTCAGCACGAGGGTCTCGCACAGAATTTTTAGTACATGCCTGGAAAGGAATTAGTAAATTGCACTCTTAGCGTGAAATGTAGGAAATGAATAACATTTCCTCCCACATTTCTCCAGCATGTCTCCACCCCACCACGAGGCCCCTGGCCTGATGCATGCTGCATGAAGATGACAGAATCTCTTCCTAATTAGTTCATAATTGGTCACAGCTAGTGAGTAACAGGATGCGTGACTCCTGGTCTGCTTTATTCCAAAGATCACACTCCCGTATACTTTGCTGAGAACACGAGGAAAAGAAATGGGATATTTTTTTATGAACATAATCCTTCATGATGAGCTTCAATAAAAATACTGACTCTGCCAAGCTGAGCGCATCTCAGGGAGCACATAAAACTAACTTGCCTGTATCACTCATGAATAAGAACTGAAGGGGTGGCGCGCCTTGCATTGAATGAAGTAGGAGGTTTCTTCTTTTAAAAGTCTCTATTTTGCCTCATAGTAGGATATTTTTCATTAAAGAGACATGCAAACTTGGCAAAGAGAAAGCAAAGTGGAATAGCCTGGCCAGGCCAATCCCTTGGGCAACAAGGGAACAACCACACTAGCAAAAGGGGGCTCAGCTGGGGGGACCCAGACAAGAGGGCCTCGGGTGCCAGCCCTGACAGGCCCGCTAGGGCCTGGCCTTCAAAGTCTTTTGAAAAACATTTTACATTACAGAGGGCATGTGTGCACGCACACACACGTTTCACAGAACAGTATTCACCATCCTATGAACACCCATTTTCTATTCTACTTTAGGTTTTAAAATGCTGCCTGTGACTCAGTATAAAAAACCGCTGAGTTAGAAAGCAGTCAACAACTGGGAAGAGTCACTGAAATGAAGGTATTCTATAGACTGTGATGTGAGTGAAATCAGCACAATTGGACAGAAATATTTACAGTGGGATTCTGTAGCATTCGAATCCTAAGAGTGTGCTCACTCCTTTGGACTGCAGTTTTTCCATTTATAAAACCAGAATAACGATGTTCATACAAAATTAAGGACAATCACGATGCTCAAAAAGTATCTGGGGATGGGACACTTAAGAAAATCACGAAAATTTAGTTCAGAATAGAAATGCTCAAAACACTGACTAGAAGAGGGTTTTTATTAGATTTGAACCTTCCTAAAGTATTTTGGGATTAGTAATGTGTCACTTCTATTAAAATTAGGAAAAAGAATAAAACACAGATTTCAGACAGTAGATCAGAGTATAATCAACGCAAGACTTTTTTTTTTAATCAAAAAATTGTTTCTTTTTCAAAACTCCTTTTATTTTCAAAAGTACAATATATCACAGTGATTGCCCTGGTCTTTTTATTATAATTATTTTTTGGGAGGTACCAGGGATTGAGCCCGGGACCTCATAAGTAGGAAGTAGGCGCTCAACCACTGAGCTACATCAGCTCCCTGCCCTGGCTTTTTAAGGTGAGATCCTAGGATTTCAGCCCTCAAAATGGCAGGAGGAGCCCTGTTCTCTTATACCCTAAATTTAGGTCCTGTTTCCCAAGTGCCCATCTACAAACCTATACTTATAACACAGCAACACATGCCAAATTGGGAACTCTGGTTAAGAAGGCCCAATGGTTTTATTACCACAAATATGAATGAAAGTATTTACTCATAATCCAGTTTCCTATTCACATACCAACCCAGATTAAAGTCATTTATTTCTCCAAAACAAACTGCAAACAGTATTTCTGGGACTGCAGCAGGCCAGGAAATATGTGTAGTTAAACTAAGTTTTATTTCAGGCACTATCACTAAATGCTCCTTTCCCTCAGCTCTTCCCAACTGAACTCATCCTTTAGCTTTATTTGAACATGAAAAGAGAGCTTACTTTGCCCGTGATGCTGGATCTGTTATGATTTTAATGAACACCAGCTGACTTAAGACATTTCACACACTCCATTTTTATTTATTTCCTTGTTTTTTTTTCAAATTTTTTGGTTAAAAATACAGTGAAGAAAAATCTAGAATAAATGCTTCCTGCCCTACCACAGGACAGATTTCCTTTGGAGATTCTGAAATAATGCCACTGGTTTATAAATATGACAAGTCATCACCTGGGAAAAGAATTCATCTCAGACTTGACAAGAGATGGGATCATGCCCAACTGTTCACTTTCTGGTCCTGTTTATGAAGTAGATAAGGACATTCGTCATGTAGGACGTATCTCCCATGGTCAGGGAGCAGCTACAAACTGCCCAGAAGGCACTTCCAGTCAAAAGGCAGAAGCATTTACCAGGGAATTCCTGTTTATCAAGAGAAAAACATGACTGTTTCAGAAGAAACTAAAATGAGGGGGAAAAGAGGCAGGAGAGAAATATGCATGCCATGTCTGACAAACCACCACTGATGACTAACATGGATAGAATCAAATGCTGATCTCAGGGAAGCAGTTATTTAGTTTATTTTAGTCCTCTGTGGTTTATCACTACCTCACGTGCCTTTTTCAATCAGATTGCCCAGAAAGTATAGAATTTTTGTTCAAATGCAGACTAAAACTGAGAGCTTGGTTCGCATATTTCATTTTAAGACCTTACCAAAATTATAATAAAGAAAAACAAATACTTGTTTTCCATTAATTTCTACAGGTCTCTCAGGAAAACTCCATTAAACTCACACCTGAAAAAGACCCAGTCATTATATTAACATTAAGCATTAGGCTCAAGTTAGTAAATAAAATGATTTCCTACAGGGAAAGGTGTTTCCTTAATTTGCCTCTGAAAAAGTTTACCAGTTTCGCACACCAATTTTGAAAACTAATTTATTCAAATGCAAGCTGCTTGTATAATACCATGTTGGTGGATACAAGACAACACACATTTCTCAAAACCCAAAGAACAACAACAAAAAAAACAAACAAAAAAAGAACTGCACACACAAAGAGTGAAAAAGGGTGAACCCTAATGTAAACTATGGACTTTAATTACTGAAAATGTATTAATATTGGTTCATCAATTGTAACAAATGTGCCACCCTCATTTAAAAATTTACTGATTAAAGAATGTAATAAAATCATACAACATGTAAGCTTCTTCAAAGTAGGTTCAGCTATTTCAGCATCATCTGTAAACATCCACAGCAACTAGTGAAATTCTTTAAACATAGAAAGGCACTCACTAAATTACTGAATGAACAGTTGGCAAAAGCAAACCTCAAGAAATTGTATTTTAATGTTCAGAAATCAGTTCTTGGGTTTCCCCAAGGCAGTGTGTATTTATTTTAAAGCCATCTGCTGCTAAGTAACAAAAACTCGCAATTGGAATAATCCAGATAAAGCCACTGGGAGAGTCACTGCAAAACTGTATTGTGATTATTTAAAATTTCCTACCTCCCTACCTGGCTGGCAACAACCCTAAAATTGGTATCCCAGGCTTATGAGCCAAGGAAA
>JAQZBX010075367.1:0-14608 GCA_029593785.1 Cabassous unicinctus
GGCGTCCCGAGGAAGGAGGGGGGAGGTGAGGGGTGGGGAGAGGGAGGGAGAAAGGGAGGGAGGGAGGAAAAGCAGGCTAGGGAATTGGGCAAACTCCACAGCACTTCCGAGCGGCGGGGCTGGCTGGGACTGCCCGGCTCCACCTCCCCGTGGGCCCGGGGCGCTGGAGCCGGGGTCCCCGCCTACTCCTGCTCACTCGCTCGCGTCGTCCGGGATCCGGGACGGAGGGAGGAGGTGACCTGGAAAAAAGGGGACCGCGAGCCTCCAGGGCTGTCTCTCGGGCAGCCGCCCCGCCCCCAGCGCGTCCGCCCTCGCCGAGAGACACCTCCTGCCCTGAGGGGCTGAGCGCCGCGCGGGGGAGCTCGCCCGCCGCCGCCGCCTCCTCCCCTCCTGTGCTCCGTGACGCAAGTGAAGAGAGCTCCACTTCAGAAAGTTTGCAGAGCTCGGGGCTGTGAGGATGGCGCCAGAGCCAGGACCCCGGAGAGAGCGCGTGGAGAGCCGCGTGAGCCGCCAGGGAGCAGGACGGTGGACGGCCACCTCCCCCCACTCCACCGTCTTGGTAGGACGCGGCCGTGGCGCCGCTGGGGGATTGTTCTCCGCAGCGGCCCCGCCGGCGGCCTCAGCCGAGGCAGCGGCGTCCTCACGCAAGCAGCTTCCACGTCCCGGGAACCTAGCCTGGGATCCTGATCGCTGCGGGTCCTAAGCGCCTCGCCAGCCATGGCCGAGAGCACCCCTGTCCTCAGAGACTTAGTTCATTCAGGGGAAGGACAAGCCCCCATATCTGCAGCGACAGGAAACGGGGCCAGACACCACCCGGTTCCGTGTTGCTTTGTGCGGCGGCGGGGACTGGGTGTTCTGTCCTAGCAGCGACGAGAGGACGTTGTCCGGGTGGGCTTCCGGGAGGAGGCAAACGGGGATTTGACCCGCCGTCAGCCAGTCCAGAACACTTTGGGCAATGACTCTGCCATGCACTGCACCGGTACAAGGCAGTGGGGTTCCTGCCCTGGGCGGGCGGGGCGCTTACAGTCCCCTCTCTTGTCTTTCAGTCAGTCAGTCTCAGTCTTTCAGTCAGGCACTCAAGAAACATTAACTGAGTACCTACTGTGTACCAGGCACCCTGGGATACAAAGATAAAAAAGATGAATAAGGCATTGTCCTTACCTTCCAGAAGCTCAGGTGTGTGGTAGACATGATCCATGGCCATAATAAGTGCCAGGAGGAAACCCACCCCAGCCTGGTTGGAGCAAGGATCAGGGAAAGCTCCCTGAAGGAGGGAGAGGTGCCCGAGGAGAGGCAGCAGCTTCAGCCCCAGCCCTGCTTCCTGGCTATGATCTGGAGCCTTGTCAAACCCTTGAACTAGAATGCCCTCATTCTCACTCTTCCCACTTGTTGCAGATTAACTGGCACGGGCTAGTGTTGCAAAAATGGGCACTTAGGGCTGTTTTGATGAGTGTGATTCCCAGGCCTCTGGCTCCAACCCCCAATTTCATTGGTCCAGTGAGTGGAACCGACTCCCTATGCAGGGTGGCAGGAATGTGGAGAAGCATGGGAAAAGTACAACTGGAATGACCTATGGACTGTGGTTAACAGTAATAATATAATATTCATGTATCTAAGCCAAAGATGTACTGTGTTGATAATGGGGGAGTACGGAAAAAGTGTGCCAAATGTATGCTATGGACCTGGTGTAATAGTCTAATGATATTATCTCATAATCTGTAACAAATGTTCCACCACAGTGTGGTGTGTTGATAGAGGAGTGTCCTATGGGAATTCTGCACATGTGCATGATTGTTTTGTAGGTTTACAACTTCTGTCATAAAAATATATTTAAAAAATAATAATAGGGTGGGTTGGGGGAAAATACACCAAATGTAAGATAAGGACTATAGTTCGTAGTAAGATTTTTATCGTAGACGATATTCTTTCATCATTTGTAACAATTGTCTCACAACAATGCAAGGTATTGATGTATGGGACCCCTGTATGATGTTATGCATGTTTGCTTTGTAAGTTCACAACTTTTACTATACACTTATTGTTTATGTTCATATATAAATGATATAATAATAATAATAATAATAATAATAATAGGGTGGGTTGGGGGAAAAATACACCAAATGTAAGATATTTGGTTGGTAGTAATATTTTGAGGATGCTCTTTAATCATTAGTTAAAAATGCTTCACAACAATACAAGGTATTGTTGGTAGGGTGAGTTATGATGTCCCTGTGTGATGTTACGTATGTTTGTTTTCTAAGTTCACAACTATTACTATACACTTATTGTTTATGTATGTTTATGTATGTGTGATATAGTTCAATAAATTTAAAAAAATATATATATATAGGGGATTCCCATATAACCCATCCTCTCTCCCTCCCACACTTTCCCCCATTAACATCTTTGATTAGTGTAGTACATTTGTTACAATTAATGAACACATATTGAAGCATTGCTACTAACCATGGACTATAGTTTACATTATGGTTTAGACTTTGCACTGCACAATTGTATAGGTTTTTAAAAAATGTATAATGGTCTATATCCATCATTGCAACATCATTGAGAACAATTCCAATGCCCAGAAAATGCTCCGTATTACACCTGTTCTTCCCTATCCTTCCCCTCAGAACCACTGGTGACCACTGTCTTTATATCAATGTTATAAGTACTTCCATTACTAGAATAATAAGTCTAGTAATTATTAAATAAATAGTCCATAGTTGTATTCCCCCCTTATGTTTGTTCATTCCTTAGTCTTGCAGATTTGGGGATGGTGATGCCCACTCTGCTTCCTATTAAGAGGGGGCTTAGATCCCATAGGGCAGATGGATGGAACTGTCTCACTTGTAGTTGTAGATACTCTGTTTTTTGGGATAGGCATCGTCCATCATCATCTTTTTGTTAGTTGTCCTGGGTGAGTCCAATTACTAGAGAATAGGTGTTGGCTGCAACTCTGCTGAGATTCAGGGGTCAACCAGCATATGATGAAAATATCTTAATTGAAGCTATAAACTCTCTACTTGTGTCAGTCAGTATGTCTGATGTGTATTTTCCTACTTCTAGATAGAAATATCAAATTAACATATAAAAATCCTTAAACGAGCTCTATTCAAATTGCTTAAAGATAAATAAGCACTTATATTTAAATTAATATTCCTAAAGTCCCAGAAATTAAGAAAACCAAATTTCTAATACTTCACGTTTGAAAAAGTATTCTTTGAATTAAATCCAAATGTTTTAAAAATTCAAGTGCATATAATCTAGGTAAACCTTTGGCCAACAGGACTAGTGTAATATTGTTAGTTAAATAAAAACAGCTATGTCTTCTGAGTTACCAACCTTAAGTACAATACAAGCATACAATTTTATTCTACTTGAGTATGTTCTTCCTAAATTTATACAGGTTTACAATCAAATAAGCTAGCATCATATCTACCAGATGTTTAAAATGATGAAAAATGTAAATTGGTATTTAGCCAAATTGAGTTATTCTGACAAACTTTAAGAGTTACTGTGTTTTGTAGGATGTCGGATTGAGGACAATTTCCAAGATATTTTGGGGAACTTAAGTATGTAAAGTATGCAGGGTATGTTGTTTTTAAGGAAAATGAGCAGTTTTGTTCTGAAGTAAGTTGACTGGGAGTTGCAGAATGAGAAACAGGAAAGTGTAGGACAAAACCTAAATGGATATAGAAAGTTGTAGAAGGTTTGTGGAAAAGAGCTTTCATATCAAATAGTATGTTCATGCAAAACGAGAATTTGGTTGTTTTTTTCTGTTAAAATGATGAAATTTTCTTGGATTATTGGTCTGCACTTAGTGAGAAGTTATAAAAGGTTTTTCTTAACCATCTGAATAATCTTCCTAGACGGTAAAGATTCTTTGTCATTTCAGAATAACCTCATTGATATTTATATTGACCTTTTCATCCTTTATTGTTTAAAAGAACAAGCCTTCTCACTCTCAAAAGAACTAATTTTTGTTGTTTTTTTTAAACAGTTATATTCTATATTTACTTTTAAATATCTTTTTTGTCACTTTGGTTAAATAGGTAACCAACTATTGTTTATCAGTGACCTATGATTTATTGAGCCAACTGTTCAAACCTCCTGGCAACTTTTGACATTTTGCCTTCTCAAAATCAAACCCCAAAGGTTATCTTTTTTTATTTCAAACTGTCTTTGGGATTTTTCCAGAGGGCCCCTGGAAAATCACAAAGGATTTACTCATTCACCTTATAAAAAGAGAGATATTAGAAATAGTTAGGTTCATTCAATATGTTGTCAAATTAAAAGGGATTTTCTAACCTGTTGGTTAAATTTGTATGGATAAAATGTTATTCATATAAATATTTAGAGATTATATAAAATTCTTAGAGATTTGACAATGTTTTCACTGTCCATGATATGTCCTGCACATATCATATGATCTGCATGCTATTAGAAAACAGTATAGTGTTATTGGTCATAATTTTAATATTTCTTTAAGAAAATGCAACATACCAAAAAAACAACCAAATTTCCTTGTCAGTTACATTGTTTTACTCTGATGCTTCTCTCTGAAAGTGCTTGCATTCAGAGAAAGGTCAGAAAAAAAAAGGGTAGGGGTTACTTTAAAGGAGAAGCAAGTATATAAATTATGTTCTACCTGTCAATTAACATAGCCCTAGTAAAACTGTAAAGGTGGGACAGGGTCAAATACCTCGACCAAGATTTTGGACATCTTCAAATGGATTTTATACAGATACCCCCTTCTATGGAATTTGAATATGTCCTTGTTAAAAAAAAAAAAAAAAAATCAACTTTAAGGGGGACAGATGTGGCTCAAATGGTTGGGTGTCCATCTCCCATATGGAGGGACCTGATTCTATCCCTGGGACCTCCCGGTAAAAAAAAAAAAAAATGAATATGTCCTTGTTTTCAAATATCTAGTTTCTGGATGGATAGAGGCTTTTCCTTGTCACAAGGCTACTGCCCTCAGAGTAGCTAAAAGACTATTTGACTTCGTTTTCCCCACCTGGGGAATTCTAGCTATTCTCTCAAGGGATAGATTCTCCCAACTTACTGGAACTGTAATCAAGGAACTTTGCAAGTTCTCACCTGTCAACCAAAAGCTTCACTGTCCCTACTACCATCAATTGTCAGGAAAGGTAGAATGGACTTAAATTAAGTTATTGAATCCCTCTCTCTACATTTCCCTTAGCCTTGATGGCCATAACATCTAAGCCATTGGGAAAACAACAGCTAACACCCTAGGAAATCATAATGGGAAGATCATGGGGCTTATTATTTATCCTACTTTATCAGACCCCAACCTATTACAATGTGAAACTGTTCATTGTTGTAAGGGACTAATTTCATATACCCAGTTCCACCATTCACACATCTAGGCTGCCTTTCCAGAGATTCCTTTACAGTGGATTCTTTATGACCTTCAACCCCGAGACTTGATATACTAGAAAAGACATCAAAAAAAGACTGCTTTAGAACCTAGATGGATAGGACCTTTTTGAGTTTATTGATCACCACTATGGCAATAAAACTATAGGGAATTGACCCCTGGGAACGTGTCAAAACTAACATGTGCTCCAAGCCTTTGGGAGGTTACTCCCATCTCAGATTACAAGCTAAAATTGACATAAGGAGTTCTGAAGCAGACAGTATCTGATGTATATAGCTTCTGCCCAAGACCTCAGAATAAGTAGATGATGCCCAAGAGATCAAGATGCACCTGAATTTCCATATCTTATTCTCTGTCTCTTCTTTTTCACCATCTTTCTAAACATTCTCTTATTAATCCTATACCCCTTACAATACCCAATCTCCATCCCCAATAATACCCTATCTTCACCATGACTTTCTTTTATCTCCTCTTTACCCTATTTCTGCCCTATGTACTCCTACCTTGGGCACAATTCCTTCTCCTTCTAGCATACCATATAGCAAGTGAAACCAGAGTAACTGCTGGGTCTGTGTCCATCCCCCACTTAGGTATTCCTCTAATAACCATCCCCCTTACACTTGTAAACGTGGCCCTGAAAGAAACATCAGACACCCAATCAGATAGCTCTCCTTTTTGGAATGCCTCTGGGCTGTGCCTTGAGATCCCAAGATTGGGTTATGATGTGCCCTTTCTAATCCAAGGAATGTGGTATTTTTACGAGAAACCAGACAGATAAAAATAGCCACCCTGTAGGGCATAGTAAATATTCAGTTTCTATATGGCAAGACTCCTTTTACTTTCATAAGCCAGTAGCCCACTGTAGTGGCCAAACCCCTTTTAGAGACATTTTTTTCCCAAGCACCCCAAGGTTTAGTAACATAAGAACTTATTCCACTCAAGGCACACATTTCTGGTGGGCTGAAAGGTCAGGCAAAGAAATGGTTGGTTAAATGGGACCAAGATATCAGATAACAATAAAGATGATGATGGTTATGATTCTCCTCTTGGAGCTTATACCCAATTAGCTCTACACACCAACATCCTATTCCTTAAAGTCAACAGATACCCTTATTAAGCTCTTCAAGGACATTATTTTGTATGTGGACACAAGACATAAAAGTACTACCCTTAAATTGGGTTAGTTCCTGTTAGGCTGTTTCCCAAATGGCTATTTGTGATAAGCTTCAAAAAGGGAGAATTAGAAACATACAGACTCTTATGATTTCTTCCCATACTATAGAAACTTGTGAAGAGACTATTGCCAGAATAGAGGCAGCTCTAAATGAATCATGGAAAACTCAGGATAAACTAATGGGGTGTTCAGTTCTTGGTATTGTTCCCCTTGTCATTGGGGCAGCTAGCTCCTATGATGGAAGATACACAATATGATTACAGATGGTATTAGAAAAGGTAGCTGTAGAAGTAGAGAAATCTATCTCCCACCTAGGGCAGGCCATCAGCTCACTAGCTGATGAAGTACTGGAACCTCACAAAATGTCTCTACAAAACTGATTAGCATTAGACTATATTCTGGCTTCCCAAGAAGATATGTGTGAACTAGTGGGTACCCATTACTGTGTATTTGTAAATGACAGTCAAGAGGAAGTTTACCAAGAGGTAGTGGCAGCAGAATCCCATGCTAGAGAAGCAGCCAAATCAGTTTACACACCTTCAGAATCTGATGGGCCTGAGTTTCTTTTGGTTGGCTTTTAGGGTCATGGGGATCTTGGCTCAGAGATATCCTAATAGAGGCACTTATTATCCTCTTAATCATATACATAATATCCCTCATTCTTAATGCTCTTAAATGCTACTACACAGCCACTAGCTCAACAAGTGATAAAACTGAGGATACAAAACCAGTGTGAATGGGAAAATTAAAATCTTGAACTTCACCTAATCCATGAAATCTGTGATAAAACACAAAAGACTTTTAGTGGTGAATGAGATACTAAGAACTTCTTTGGTCAAGCCCTCATAACTGAGGGAATGACCAAAAGGGGAGAAATTGATAAAATGCTATAGAGAAAGCCCTAGAGACCCTATAGAGCCAAAACAAAACGAACAGAAAAGAAACATGCCCTACTTCCTTTTCAAATTCCCTCTTGAGTTTCCTCTTGATATCTTTTGAAATTTGAAATCCCCACCAAGGCAGGTGACCCACATAGCCAATCAAGCTCCTATTCATTACATTGACCAATACAAAATAAAGCCCACCTGCCCTAAACCCACCCCAATAAGATAAACACTTGTCCAATCAATAGGAGTCAAGCTAACTTCCTTTTTATGTCTATAAAATTCATTTGCCATCCCTAGAACCCCAAAGCTATTCCTGCAAGTGATCTGGCATCCTTTGCTGCAGCAAAACTTTGGTGATCTGAATAAAATGCTGTAGCCTGTGAACTCGACTCCGAACTGTTCTTTGACAGGGGTAACAGAACCCCATGGGTTACTGGTCTCAGGAAACTGCACTAACCACTGCACCCTGCCCATTCCTTTGGAAAGAGTCCCTTTATTAAACTCTCCTCAAGTTATTCTGTGTTCTCTCTTTCCTGCTGGGACCCTGGCTATTTCAGATGCACATACAAGAATCAGCATCCATCCCCCCATCCAGCTATTAGGAAAGGTGAAATCAGAGAGGGAGAACTGTGGCCAGTACCTTCCAGGCAGACCCCACTGGTGGCAGCATGGTAGACACACTGGGCTACCACTGTAGTGACAGGCAAGAGATGATGGGGTCTCAGGTAGGGCAAGGGTAATGGGGCTGAGGAGAAGTAAATCTGGGAAAGTTTTTGGAGGTAGGATAGACTGGATTGGTGACCATGTGATGTGGGTTATGAGGCAAGAGTTAACCCACACCTTTAAAAATATGTATTCTCTTGACTCCACTTCTTTCACCAGCCTCTGCCTCATTTTTCAGCTCCCCTTAGCAGCAAAATCCCTTGAGATTAGCCATCTATACTTGCTGTCTCTAATTCCTTTCTTCCCTTTCTCTTCTAAACCCCTCTACCCAGGCTGTCACCCCTAAGAATAGTGTCACTGACACTATTCTTGTCAAGGTCATCAAAGCCTCCACTACTGGATCCCAGTAGTCACTTCTCAGTGACTAAACCTCTCAGCAGTATGTGACCTGGTTGATTACTCCTTCCTCCTAGATACACTTTCATCCTTTGCACTGAGGACACCACACTCTCCTGGTTTTCCTTCTACCTCACCGGTTCCTCTTCTCTCCAATAATAATTCTGAACATTAGGGTGACCACAATAGAGTGGTCTTCTTGGTCTCTCTATCCATATTCCTTTGATGGTCTCACCCAGGCTCATGGCTTCAAATACCACCTATATGCTGATAATGTCCAAATGGTTTTTTTTTTATCTCCAGCCCAGACCTTTCTCTAAAACTCCAAACTCATTAATCTTTCTCCTTGACATCTCCCTTTGAACAACTACTAGACATCTGTAATCCAACATGTCTAAAATTAAATTTCTGATCCTGGCCCAAAACTTTTCTACTTGCAGCCTTCCCTATCTCAGGTAATGGCAAGTACATTCTTCCAGTTGCTCAGGTCAAAAACCTGAAACCTGGAGTCTTTTCTCAGTATCTCACTACTACTCTCCCAGTCCGAAACACCATCTTTCTCACCTCCTAACAGCCTATGCCCACCCACCCCTGCTCACGGTCTATTCTCAATACAGCCTTTGGAGTGATCCTTTCAAAACTTAAGTTACATTACCGCAATCCTCTGCTCAAAACACTGCAGTGTCCCCATCTCAATCAACATAAAAGTCAAAGTACGTATAAGAGCCTATAAGCCTCTATGTTATGATTCCCCTTTAACTTCTTCCCCTCTCCCCTCCTTGCCCACTCTGCTCCAGACAAAATGACATTCCTGCTCTTCTGCCATGCCGGGCACATTCCTGTCTTGAGGCATTCGTACTCACTGTTGTCTCTTCCTGGAATGTTCTTCCCCTAGACATCTATATGGCTACTTATTGACAAGGTTACATCCATATGTAATATGTAACCTTGTCAATAAGACCTACCCTGACACATCCTATTTAAAATTACAGCCCTTCCCCACCCTAGGTCCTCTTCATTTCCTATATCCTGTTCAGTTGTGCTTTATATCAGATTATTGCCTGCAAACATATATAATTTACCTATGTATTGTTTATTGTCTGTCTCCTCCCCTCAACAGAATATAAGCTCCAGGAGGTAGGGCTTTTTGTCTCTTTTGTTCCTGACTAATCCCAAGCACCTAGAACAAAACATATTCCATGATAGATGGCCAATAAATATTTGTGGAATGAAGGCCTAAAAAAAAAAATCTGATTTTTTTTTAAAGGAAAAAATGGTTTGTGGAAAAGGTGATTTCACTTTTGCACATGTGGAGTTTAGATGCCTGTGGGAAATGCAGGTATAAAAAACAGCTAAGGGAAGTGGGTGTGGCTCAGTGGATAGAGCCCCCGTTTACCATATGGGAGGCCCGGGTTCCAGTCCCGAGGCCTCCTTGTGAGGGCACGACGGCCTGAGCGGTGCCGTGGGCTGATGCAGCAACCTCACGGCAGGAAGCGGGTGTGGCGCAATGGATAGAGCACCCGTTTACCATATGAGAGGCCCCAGGTTCGCTTCCTGGCGCCGATGCTTGCACAGCAAGGGGGAGATAAGCAGACACAGAGAAGACACGCAGCGAATGGACACAGCAGCACAAGCAGCAAGGGGGGGATAAATAAAATAAAATAAATAAATCTTTAAAAAAATAAAAATAAATTAAAAATAAATAAATAAATAAATAAAAAAAACAAAAAAAAAAACAGCTAAGACCTCATGGTCTAGAATCAGGTACTCATCACACTTACCAGCTCTGTGACCCTAGGCAATTTATTAACTCCTCCAAGCCTCAGCCTCCTTAACTACAAAATGGAGACAGTATCTTATAGGGGTTTGTGAGTACTAAATGAGACAATTCACTGAAACTTACCCCAAGTTTTGGCTGTTAAGAAGTGGACTATGTGGTTGGGAATATGGATCCAAAGCTCAGGAGACATCTTGCCTGGACTTACAAATTTGAGAGTTGTGAACTGCACATGGTTGAAGCCATAGACCTGAACCTCAGTTTAAACTAAGCTGGAGAAGCTAGGGAAGAAGGAAGTTAACCAAGAGACCTGCTGCAGGCATGCTGAACAATGGAAGAGCATGAGACTCGTGGAAGGTGAGGGGTGGGGATAAAGTGCAAACTGAGAGAAGATATTTGCAACATATAAAACTGATTAAGGATTAATATACAGAATATATTTTTTAAAAACACCTTCAAAGCAATTTGAAAACAGCAAACAATCTATATTAGTGTCTTACTGCTGCTATAACAAATTACCAAAAACTCAGTGGTTTAAAACAACACAAATTTATTATCTTACAGTTGAGGAGATCAGAAATCCAAAATGGGTCGCAATGGGCTAAAACAAAGGTGTCAGCAGGAATGTGTTCTTTCTGGAGGCTCTTGGTGAAAATTCCTTTCCTTGCCCTTTTCAGCTTCTAGAGGCTGCCCACATTCCTTTGCTCTTGGACCCCTTTCATCTTTAAAGCCAACAATCACATCTCCTCTGACTCCCCTGCCTCTCCCTCTTTCATTTATAAGGACCCTATAATTACATTGGACCCACTATTCAGATAACCCAAGATAATCTCCCCATCTCAAGAGCCTTAACTTAATCACATCTGCAAAGTCCCTTTTGTCATGTAAAGTAAAATATTCACTGGTTATGGGGATTAGGATGGGGCATTTTTTGGGGGGATTATACACAATCCAGACAAAAGAAGAGGCATTTCGCAGAGGAGGAAACACATGAAATCTCTAGTCAACAGAGAAATGCAAATTAAAATCACAGTGAAATGTCATCACACCCTCACCAGATTGGCAAAAATTTTAAATTAACAACCAAGTGTTGGCAAGAATGAGGAGCAAGGAGAACTTTCATGCACTGCCAAAGGAATGTAAATTAGTACAACTCCTTTGGAAAACAATTTGGCAATATTTAGTGAGGTTGAGCTAACCAATTCTACTCTAAGACATATATTAGAAACTCCTGCATATGTGCAACAGGAAACAAGTACAAGAATGTTATAACAGTAGCACTGCTAAAAATAGCCTCTCCAAAAAACCCAACAGGGAAATGGACTAATAAACTAGATAGAGTCAAACCATGGAATATTATGGAGTGAAAAAAGCAAAGCAACTACGGCTACACTTAACAAACTTCACACAGACTGATGTCTTCTATGCAACACTTTTCCAACTGTGATGGGCATACCTGGAGATTTTGTTAAAATGCAGATTCTGATTCTGTACATCAGGGATGAGACCTGACATCCCGCATTTCCAACAAGCTCTCCTCTGGCTCGTGGGCTATACTTCGAGTAACAAGGTTCTACAGTATATTTAGGGATGCATGCAGTGATTACAAAATATTTTTTCAAAAAAAAAAGAGGGGACGAATAAATACAAAATTCAGGAGAGTAGAAACCTTTATCTCTGGGGAGAAGCGGGGACTGGGAATATGCAGAAGAAACGTTTTGTCCTGGTTATTTTTCTTAAACTAGCTGTTGGGTTCATGAGTAGTCATTTATTATAGTTTATAACCTACATAGTTCCATGTATATTAAATGCCACATATCAAATATATTTTAAAATATGAAAAGCATACAAAATAAAACAAAGCGAACAGCGGAGAAGCTAGATGACATCAAAGGCCTAGGCAAATAAAGGGGCGAGCCCAGAAAGGCTACTCAGTTGCACTATAGATTCAACCAGTCGAAAGAGCTTTAAACTTCTTAAATCCACTGTCAGACTAATTAGCGTCCAGACTAAAAGTTTAGGACTTGTACTCACAGTCCAAGTTTCTTAAACTTGCTAGGTTTTAAGAATCACTTGGAACTCTTCTTAACAATACTGATTCTCAAGGACCTCCCCTATAGATTCCGATTTTGTACTTCTAGAAAACGGTCCGGGAATAAGTATTTAACAGGTACGGTGCCGCCCAGTCCCACCCGGCAGGGAGAAACCATTCCGCCGCCGGGTGAAGAAGGACCTGACTGTGGGACGGCGGGGGCTACCGGTCTGTCTCCGGGAAGCCCCCCCACCCCCACCCCGTGATAAACTCAAACAAGCCCGGTGGTCACCCCTCTTCCCCGGAACTGGGCCTCTTCAGCTCTTGCGGGGAAGATTTAGCCGGAGGATTCCGGAAGGGCTGAAGTCAGAATGGGCGAAAATTAGCACGGTATTATAGGTAGCAACCTCGGCTACTCAAACTCCGCCCACTGTCTCCCGGGTTTCTTCCTCCTCTCTCCCAGCGAACCGGAAAAACAGAAGAAACGCGAGATACAACTGGGGAGGCGTGGGCACACTCCAACCAATGGGAACTGAGGGCGTGGTCTGGAGTCCTTTCATTGCCAGGGCGGCCGGGACTCCGCGAGCTGAGGCGGAAGTCGCTCGCGCTCCTGGACGTGGCGTTCAGTCTGTAGTCCCGCCGGCTGGGTTGCCGCCATCATGGTGCGGAAGCTTAAGTTCCACGAGCAGAAGCTTCTGAAGCAGGTGGACTTCTTGAACTGGGAGGTCACCGACCACAACCTACACGAGCTGCGCGTGCTACGGCGTTATCGGCTGCAGCGGCGCGAGGACTACACGCGCTACAACCAGCTGAGCCGTGCCGTGCGCGAGTTAGCGCGACGCTTGCGCGACCTGCCCGAGCGCGACCCGTTCCGCGTGCGCGCCTCAGCCGCGCTTCTTGACAAGCTTTATGCGCTCGGCCTGATACCCACGCGCGGCTCGCTCGAGCTCTGCGACTTCGTCACGGCCTCGTCTTTCTGCCGCCGCCGCCTACCCACCGTGCTTCTCAAGCTGCGCATGGCGCAGCACCTCCAGGCCGCCGTGGCTTTCGTGGAACAGGGGCACGTGCGCGTGGGCCCGGACGTGGTCACCGACCCCGCCTTCCTTGTCACGCGTAGCATGGAGGACTTCGTCACTTGGGTCGACTCGTCCAAGATCAAGCGGCACGTACTGGAGTACAACGAGGAGCGCGATGACTTCGATCTGGAAGCCTAGCGGGACACGCTCTCCTCGGCTGCATTTTGCAGATGGGAATGCTGAGGACTGCTGGTACAGTGAAATTGTTCAATTCCTTCTCACTGTTAAAGAGCTGGGCTCCACAGTCGCAGGTCACGCACCGAGCCTTTGGGGGTGCGCCGTTGTTTACCAGGAAGTTTTCATAAGTACTTGAACTACAGCGAATTAAATGACTGTGCCTTACGACACAGTGGGAAGCAGTTTTGTGCTGCACTGGGGAGATTGTTAGCTTCTTGTGTCCGAAAATTTATAAATTGTGGTGTGGAAGTACGAGCTTTTTCCGTCCTCCTCCCAGCTTTCCTTTTATCATCTTGAAGCAGGACTGTTTGGTTCGGTTTTTTAACTCGAATTCTTACCCCTGTTCGTGATTAAGCTGTGTACAGACGATGGAGAGTTTGGTCTCAAGTTTCCTTAAAATGGATGAAACTTTAATATTCAGATTCCCCTCTCTTTTAAAAGAATGCTTTCCTAATGCCAATAAATGGTCTATTTTATAATGTAGCTTTTTGTCTGTCTGGTTTTCTTCCGTAAGGTCATATCCTAAGGTCATATCCATGGGTGTCTCAGACTCAGGAACCCAGAGAAAATGGGATTAGTGACAACTTGGCCTTTGTTGAGGCCTGCAACAGCTGTAGTATGCAAAGTTTGCAGGATGTTGTGCAGGGTTGTGCATATTTGTCAGTTTACCGCTCCCTTCCAAATCTGTACCTCAGAACGAGTGTTTTGGCAGAGCTCTTTCCCAACAGGATTTCCTGTTTATATTCCAGCCCCAGGAAATGCTACATTGGAGGGCCGAAGTGTTTACTTGCCCAAGGAAATAATCACCCTGTAGCTTGGCCATCTAGTGGTTAGAAGAGACCCAGGAGATTCTTGGAAAGGTACATTTTCTTCAATTGTAACAAATCTACCATCCACATATAAAAGGTTATTGATGGGGGGAAGGGGGAGGATGTTGGGTATATGGGAATCACCTGTATTCTGTGTATGACTCTACTGTGACCTAAAATGTCTTTGAAGAAAAAATGAAAAAAAAAAAAAAA
>JAQZBX010075368.1:0-14608 GCA_029593785.1 Cabassous unicinctus
TTCCCAGAAAGATTTCAGGAGTAGATTGGAACTGGAAGAAGAAAAATCAGGGAACAAGAAGACAAGACACTTGAAATGAGTCAGAGAGGAGCAGAAATGAAAAAGGATTATTAAAATAAATAAATATCCTAAGACACCTCTGGGATACCATCAAGTGCACATGTTATGGGAGTCTCAGAAGGAGAAGAAAGAAAGAAAGGGGAAACAAGAATATCCAAAGAAATAATGACAGAGAACTTCCCAAACTTAGCAAAACACATGAATATGCACATCCAAGAAGCTCAGAGAACACAAAACAGGATAAATATGAAGAAAAATACAACCCTTCACATATTTATTACAGTATTAAATGCAAAGGACAAGAGAGTTCTGAAAACTGCAAGAGAAAAGCAACATGGTACCAAGAAGGAAGTCCCAATTTCATTGAGTGCTGATTTCTCATCAGAAATAATGGAAGCAAGAAGACAGTGGGTTGAAATATTTAAGTACTGAAAGAAAATATCTGCCAATCAAGAATTTTATATCCAGTGAAATGCTTTCAAAAATGAGGACAATCTTAATATATTCTCAGATCAAAACAAAACAAAACAAAACTGAGGGACTTCTTGATCACTAGATCTACCCTTTAAGCAATTCCAGAAGGAGTTCTTCAGAAGAAAAGGAAACATTAGACAGTGGTTCAAAGTAGCATACAGAACAAAGATTTGTGTATTTTTATTCAGTTTTATTGTATTTATCTCCTTGGTATGTAATTCCCCTTCTTACTTTCCACAGTTGCTAAAATGCAAATGCATAAAAAATAATGATAAATCTGTTTTTGGACATACACAGTACAAAGACATAAGTAGTAACAAGTACAAAAAAAAACAGTGGGTGAACAAGTGGTATAGCAGGCGTATAGGTGTATGCTATTGAAGTTAATTTGATATCAAACCAAATATGATTGTTATATATTTGGGATGTTAAATTTTAACCTGATTGTAACCAAAAGGATAGTAGATGAAAAAATATATCCAGACAGTAGTGAGAAGGCATTCAATATGGTACAACACAGAAAAGTAAATAAATATAAAGTATGCATTAATGCAAGTGAGGGACAAAAATGTTATAAGACTTAAAAAGGTTGGATTGCAAAATGACAGTAGAAAATCCTGCACTATCAATAATGACTTTAAATATAAATGGATTAAACTCTCCAGTCAAAAGGCACTTTGGCAAAATGGATAAAACTGCATGACACAACATATCCTGTCTGCAAGAGATCCAACTTAGAATCAAAGGCACAATTAGGTTGAGGGTGAAAATATGGAAACAATATACCATGCAAATAGTAACCAAAAGAGAGCTGGAGTGCTATACTACTATTGGATGAAGTAGACTTCAAGTCAGAAAGAGTTATGTAGGAAAAGATGGTCATTATATACTCATAAAGGAGCCAATTCAGCAGGAATATATAACAACTAAAAATATATATGCACCTAACAAGAGAACACCGAAATATACCAGACAAACCAAGCAAATACTCATGAAAGAAAGGTGAGATAGTCCTTTAAGTATTAAACAAAACCATCTTTTTATTTCTTTATTAGTGAAGTTGTGTGTTTACAGAACAATCATGCATAAAATAGAGGATTCCCATATTTTACCCTATTATTGACTACTTACTTTGGTGAGGAGAAATATGATAAGGTCTTCTGAGGCTCAAAAGTTGTTTTTGTTTTTAATTTTCATGAGGTTCCATTTACCTATATATTTTTGGTTGTTGAATGTGATTTGGATATAAAATCTCAGATAGCATTACCTAATATGAGGTCCTGAAGATGCTTCTAAATGTTTTCTTATGGGAGTTTTATAGTTCTAGGTCTTATATTAAGGTATTTAATCCATTTTGTGTTGATTTTTGTATAAGATTTGAAATAAGGGTCCTTCTCCTTTTCTTTGTCAGTGGAGGTCTAGTTTTCCAAGCACCATTTGTTCAAGAGACTGTTTATTCAAAGTGGGGTGGTATTTTCCACCTTGCCAAAAATCAGTTGGCCATAAATGTGAGGGTTGATTTCTGAACTATCAATTTGATTTCATTGTTCCATATTGTCCTTGTGCCAGTACAAAGCTGTTTTTTTAGTAATAAACTTTATTTTTAGAGAAGACTTAGATTTACAGGAAAATTACACCAAAATTATAGAGAATTCCCTTATATTCTGCCACACAACCATACACATAGTTTCCCCTATTATTAACATCTTACATTAGTGTAATATATGTGTCACAATTGATGAACCAATATTTAAGCATTGCTACTAATCAATATTTTTAGTTTGCAATTTGGTTTGCAGTTTGTGCTGTACAGTTTTATAGGCCTTGATAAATAACTAATGGCATGTATCTGTCCTTGCAGTATTATACAGAACAATTTCACTACCCTAAAAATGTCCAGTGTTTCACCCATCCATCCCTCTCTCTCCCCTGTGAAACCCTGGCAACCACTCTATTTCTATTAATGTTACAAGTTCTACCATTAATACAAGATAATAACTAAAATAACAATAAATCTACTTTGGTCCATTGTTACATTCCCCCCTTATGTTTGTTCATTCCTCAATCTTGAGGGATTTAGGATGATGTCTGTTCTGACTACCCAAAAGTTAGCTGCTACAGGGTGCTTGCAATTCCCCATTATTCAACACAATTCAAGGAGGCTTTTCCTCCAACAATTCCCTGGATGCTTAACTCTGTTCCATAAGACTGAAGAGTTCAAAGTAGTTGATTCAGACTGTTTCTGCCAGTTCAGTAGTTATTTTGGTAGAGGGACTGATCCATGGAACTTCCTACACTGCCATCCACCCACAATTCTCTCTGGGGTGCACCATTTTGCATTCTCATTAGCAATGAATGAGAGTTACTGTTGCTCCACATCCTTGCCAGAATTTGATATTGTGGTTTTATTGGATCTTAGTAATTCTAACAGTGGTGTAGTGATATCTCATTATTGCTTTAATTTTCAGTTCCCTAGTCATATATGCTATTTGCCACCTTTTCATATGTTTATCATGTGTATCCCTTGTTTGGCAGGTTTCTGTTCACCTATCTTTTAAATTGAGTTTTAGTTCCTATATTATTGAGTTTTAAGAGAACTTTTGTTTTTTATTTAAGGTCTTTGTCATTATGTGTTTTGCAAATATTTTCTGCCAATCTGTGGATTATCACTTTATTTTAAAGCATCCTTGGCAGAACAGAAATTTGTTATTGTAATGAAGACCCACTTATCAATATTTTCATTCATGGGTCTTGCTTTTTGAGTTTTATCTAAGAAGTCATTGCTAAGTCCAAGGTCACCTATATTTTCCCTTATGTGATTTTCTAAAAGTTACAAAGTTTTGCATTTTGCACTGAACTCTATGATCAATTGAAAACCATTTTCAATTGATTTTTATAAATATGTGATATCTTGAGAGAAAAGTTTTAAATAATTCATTTATAATATTATGGAATCTGGCAAGTCAGAGATCTTTAAAGAAGACCAGAAGGCTGGAAATACTAGCAAGAGTGATGTTTTTGTCTTTGAGTCAGAAATCTGTAGGGAAGAACAGAAGCCTAGAAAGTCTGAGAAGAGTGCATGTTATTGCCTAAAAACAGATGTTCCTCTCTTTTGGAAACCATAATTCTTTATCTACTAGTAGTGATGCACTAGCAAAATTTTGTTTCCTATCCCAATGAAAATATTCTCTGTAGGTCTAGTGGTCTCAGTTACAAAGGAAGGGGGCTTCCACTAGAAGAGACAATGATAATTTCATTGAAATGGAAACTCAGACTGTCACCCAATCCCTCTGGGCTTCTCATACCTCTGAATTGACAGGAAAAGAAGGGTGTTCATCCAGTCAAGTAATGGATTGAAGTCTAATCACATTATGTATGTACACCATCTCAGCATAATTCACAATAGTCAAAATGTGGAAGCAAACCAAATGTCTACTAACAGATGAATGGATAAACATAATATTCACACATTGGAATATTTTTTAGTCATAACAAAAAAGAAGTAGAGAACCAATAAATAAGTCTAAATCTGTTATACTGGGTAGCATAAATTCTCTACACATGGCTCTTCTGCCGCTTTTAGTTGAACTCATAAATAGCAATATACTTGATAAATATATGTCACAGAAATTTAAATCTTTGGTCTGTCAATGTGCTAGTTGAGCCCTGAATTTCAGGAGATTTGCAACACCTACTCTCCAGGTCAGTAATTATTTTATATAAAGTACTGAAATATGTTGCAAAATGGATAACATCATGTTAACTGAAAGAAGTCATTCATAAAATGACAAATATTGTATTATTTCTGTTGTTTAACATGATTAGAATCAACAAACTCATAGAAACAGAAAACAGAATACTGGTTACCAAGGTTGGGGTCAGGGGAAATGAGAAGTTATCACTACATGAGTATAAGTTTTGGTTTCAGATGTTGAAAATAGCCTGGAAATGGTGGTAAAAGGTACACAGTATTGTTAATATACCTAATGTCAAAGAATTGTTCACTTAAAATGGTTAAAATGATTTATACATTACATTTATTTTACCAAAATTAAAAATAAATGAATAATTTTTTAAAAATTAGAATGGACCTGCAGTATGGGACATGGGGAATTCAAGAGAATCTCCAAGGTCACTCCACTGGAAGGCATAGAGGAAGATATCAGACACCAGACAATGGGCCAACATGGGCCTGAGTCATCACAGGTGCACAGCAGGTGCATCACTCCAGTTTGTCCTTCCATTTGAGGGTTGGGTGAGACTCAATGGTCCCTGAGCCTAATTCCCTGTTAGGCCATCCCTCTGTATCTTGGGGAACATGGATACCCATCATCACAGATTGATTACCACACATTTCCATCCAGGTCAACTGAGAAGGAGAAGTAAATGTTCTCTGAATGATCTAGCAACTTCCTTCTACCTCCTGGTGTATTCATGAAAGAAACTAGGCTGTGAATGTTGGGTGATTCTCTTCAAACCAAGTTCAATCAAAATATACAGACTTTGGCTCAGCAGACACTTCCCTTTACCTGTGGAAGTAGGAAGCATAGACTGAGAGTCCCAGTTGTCGGCTTTGTTACTCCTGTGTGACAATGAAGGGAACTGACCTGCTGGGTGTGCTGTGATGCTAATTTTGGCTTAATGACAAAGTGATTTTTTTCAGTCCACCTGGGAATAATTTGAGTTTACTCCACTGAGCCTTAAAGCCTTTCTCCATCTAATGCTTTAGTCATTAAAAACTCTCTGAAATTCCATTTAGTTATGCTATGTAAAGAAAAGAGAATTCAGAAGTAGAGAATGAGAGGAGATAAAATAGAAGTGTCAGGCTTAATTTTATTCCTTATATTAGTCAAAATGCCATACATATCTTA
This sequence comes from Cabassous unicinctus, assembly GCA_029593785.1. Classification (NCBI taxonomy): domain Eukaryota; kingdom Metazoa; phylum Chordata; class Mammalia; order Cingulata; family Chlamyphoridae; genus Cabassous; species Cabassous unicinctus. The sequence continues at coordinate 5,406 of JAQZBX010075368.1, forward strand.
CATTGATAAAAGACACAATGAATAAAAAATGATTTTATTATATTTTACTTTTTATTTTTGTATTTTATTTGCTATTTTTAATTATTATGATTTTATTTTATTATTATTTTTATTTGTTAAATTTTTTTGCTTTGTTTTGGGGGAAGTTTTGGATTGTAGAAGGGTCACAACTGTGGTAGAGGGGGATCACTCATGTGGAATGTCAATGATGGGGGAATGTGTGGGAAGGGTGCACTTGTGGCATGCCTCTATGGCATATGAACAAATGTACCACACTAATGAAAGACGTTGTTAATGCGGGAAAGTGGGGGAAAGGGAAGTGTTGGGGCGTATAGGAATCCCGTATATTTTTTATGTAACATTTTTGTAATCTAAAGCTACTTTTTGAAAAATATGTTTTAAAAAGTTAAAAATTTGCAGTAACAATTTCAACACATTCTATACCATAATAAATCCAGATACACAAACTAGGATCATTCTTTCACTCCAGCAACATGGAGGCATCAAAGAAGAATCCAAGTCACACTTATGAACCATGGAAGTGTACTTTATTATTTGTTCAGGTCTTCATACCAAGCCCTACTTTAGCACATCCCTTCCCTAGCCTGAGAATCTCCCCACCCTGGGTTAGGTACAGTCTCTGTGCTCCCCAAAGCACTGTGCTAGAGACTGCCCTGAATGGATCATGTCCATGGGCTCTTGCCCTCAGCTTCCAGGATGGAGGGAGAAGGATGGAGGACTCTTTCCCCAGAGCAGCACCTTTTGCTTGCTCTGGTTTCAGGCAGCCAACCACCCTTACTCTTGCTGCAATGGAACCCACAGTTGTCAGCCCCAGACCCCCTCCCCTTATTGGCTTCCTTCTAGCTGCCCACATCTTGTGAATAGTCCTATGGTTCAACTCTCCTCAGCCACCCTCTTAGTTTTGCACTTGCTCGTCACTGAGTCACCCACAAACTCTCAATCAAGATCTTGGTACCTGACTTTGAGATGTTAATGGGTTTTTCTTTGTTTCTTGAACTCAGGAAAATATCAGCAGGAAATTAATATGATAAATGGGTGCAATATAAAAGTGCTACCTTCAGCACAAGTGTCCATTATTGTTTACATAGTCAGTATATTAGTCAGCCAAAGGTGTGCTGATGCAAAATACAAGAAATCTGTTGGTTTTTACAAAGGATATTTATTTGGGGTAGAAGCTTCCAGCTACCAGGCCATAAAGCATAAATTTCTTACATCACCAAAGTCTGTTGCCACATATTGGAGCAAGACAGCTGATAATGTTTGCCAGGGTTAAGGATTCTTGGGTTCCTCTCTTCCCAGGGCTCAATTTCTCTCTGAGCTTAGCTCCTCTCTTTCCTCCACAAGGTCAGCTGTGGACTATGAGACTCTTTAGGCTTTGCCTTTCTCCACAAGACCAGCTATGAACTGTCAGGCAAATGGCTCATCTCTTTTCCTGGTGCTTTCTCTCCTTCTCACAATCAACCTCCTCTGTGTGCTTACTTCCCTGGGCTTCAGCAATAAAACTCAACATCAGAACTCCAACATCAAAACTCCAACTAAGTCCTCTGCTCTGCCATGTACTTTTATCTCTGAGGTCCTGCCCATCAATGTCCTACTGATATGGTCCAATCAAAGCCTTAATCATAACTTAATCATATGCAGAGGAACAGATCAGTTTACAACCCTAATCTAATATCTATTTTTGGAATTCTTAAATAATGCATAACTGCTACAGTCAGCTATTTTGTAGTACTAAATTAATGATATTAATTTCTCAATCATTTGTGTTATCATATTCTATTCGAGTAGCAGGGAGATAAGATTTAAGAAATATTAATGGAAGAATCATTTCAAATTGAGAAAACTTTCTATATGGTTTGTTGATGTGTTTGGGGTGTCATTGGTCTTTGTGGTGTCTCTTTGCATGTGTGTTAAGTGGTGAGTGCATGGTGTTGAGTTTGTGGGTATGCTTTTATGTATGCATGAAAGAGAGAATTTTGGAAAGAACTTCCTCTCTTAGTTTTACTGACATGACCATGGTAGACAAAGTAAACACCAGTTAATTACTGACCCAGTTCCAAAATCACTATTTTATCCACATGCACAGTAACTTGTCCAAATAAGCACCCTCTAGACTGTTTTCAATAATGAAGCCTTCTGGTGCTGAGGTTAGAGTGGAGGCTGTGGCTGCTTGGAGAGGGAGTGGATGATAGGGAGTAGTGAATGAATCATGTTCCTACCCTTCTCAGCTCCAGGAGATGCTGCTTGTTCTTTCAGCAGCCTCCAGGTGACCTTGGTTGAGACCTTGCTGGGGGCCAAGATATGGTCCTTGAGCTCCAAGTATTTGCTCCCCACAGATGGGGATGCTGAGACCCAGAGCTCAAGTAGACTCTCAGACTTCACCTGCTTAAGAAGGTGCCCAAAGGCTCTGATCTCCAAGTGTCTCATACTCTGGGGACTCTAGGGGTGCCCAGAAGCTCCCCTTTCTCCCCCCCAGCACCCTCATCCACCCAGGTGAAGTGCAACAGGCTATCTTTGAGCCACTCATAGCTCCCACCAGGTTCATTTCAGCAAATATGTTTAAGTGCCTGGAGGCAAGGTGGGGGAGATGGAAGAGGAGATGTTGAAGGGAAACACATGGATCCAAGATTCTAGTCACCAGTCCTTTCCCTCAACCCACTGCTTGGAGCTCAAGATCTTCCCAGAGGTCACAGGGGACAGCTGCTCTGTTATGTGCCATAATGAGTGCAGGTTTATCTGCCCAGGTGTGTCTAGGGGCAAGGCTAAATGCTCAGTGGCAGAAACCTAAATAACATGCACTCACAGGGAAGGAGTATCCAGCTGGAGTGATGCTGGCTGCGTGGAGCCCAGTTCTCAGCAGCTGTTCCTCCTACCTTTTGCACCTCATCAGGGCCCTAGGAGACAGAGGCCAGGTGCTGGGCAAAGCTGTGCCTCAGTGTTGCTAGGTGTCCACAGTCCACCATCTCCCTTTTCTACTTCTTCCCCATTGAGCCTGCATCACAAGACACAGCTCAGTAAACCCCTTCTCCAGGGCCTTCCAGGCAGCTCTCCAATCTCTGTAAATCACACAAAGGCAGACCTCACATTCTAGGTTAGTTTGAGACCCCGCTTTCCTTCCCAGGACACAGGATATACTGGCAACTCCACAGGCAATTGGGTCTTGGCTGAACTGAGGGGACTCTGTGCTGAGGGGACTCTGAAATCATCAGTGGGTCCCACCCACCTGTGCATGGGCTGGGGATTCCAGGGTTGAGGTAACTGCTCCATTGGGATTTGATCCTGATGGCAGCAATTTGCAACAATTCCATTACCTGAGATACACTATCATCCACTCCCTCGTTCCCTAGGTGAATGCCATAGAGACTTCAACAGCAACCAATAGATAACTCTGTTCCTGATTAGAAATGACAGAAAGCTGAAGGGAAGGAGAAAGGTCAGAATCCCTCACATGAGAAGCTGGGACAAGCAGGATTTTGCTCCTAATGGCCAGACAAAGTTTTGAGGAACTCTGACTTATTTTGATTGTAGGGTTTTCAGTTTTCAAAAAATGTTTAAAGAATAAAAGTACTGAAGGAAATGGCATTTCAATAGAGAGAGCTCCTTTGTACTCTATTTCAGAATTTCCTTGGAAAAAGAGATCTCAATTGTATATTCTATAGACAATTTAGGAAACCATCTCAGGGGGGTCCAATTAAATATTCACCCTTTTCTCCTTTCCATTCTGGTCTCCCCAAACTCCATAAACATAGACTGTCCAATCTAGCAAGAAGCCTGTACCTGGACACCTAGTCCTACAGCTTTCATAGTAGATATGAAAGCTGACCTGCACACATGCAGAATCAGAATTCTAGTGGGTGTTAAATGTTGAAAACAAGCCCTGGAATGATAAGATCTCAGGACTTATTTACAGTTATTCCTTGGTGAAGGAAAACTCTGAATGTGCTACACAAATGTGTGGTGTGTCTGCGTCCTCTGAGGGGTCCCGAAAAGGAGACCCAGATGGTGCACAGAACTTTGGTGGTTCCATCTTCCCTGTGATCTCAGCTGATGCCCACCACATCCCAGCCTAGTCTTCCACTCTGAGAAGACTCCAGGGGAGGTAAAAGAAGGGACCACATACTGATGGTTCAAGCTGTTAACTCTGTTGTCAAGTGTTGTGATATTGAGGAAGGTGGGTTGATACCTAATGGGCATAGGGTACCCAGTTTGCTCAGGGTGAAGTCAGCCCCTTGCCTCTTTGTGGCATGGTCTGTCTTCCAGGTCTGCATTCTGATTTCTGTTACTTCCCACTCTGGCCAGGATTTTCCCACCCACAGACAGGAGTAATCAGACCTTGTGTTTTTGAGATAGAAGGATATGACCGGAAGAAGATGCTTGCTCCTTAATGTGAAATAATTCACTGACTCATTGTAAGTGGGTCCCCTGATATTTTGTGTGCCGGAATGAACTACCTACTGGAAGGCACTCAGGACCTGCCCATTTCATTACTGTCATCACAGAAAACAAGCAAGGCTTAAATATAAGACATTTACTTCCCTCTTTGATACTATTTTATTCAAAATTTCTTCTCTCTGAAAAATTGAAGAAACCAGCATCTGATTTTGCCTGTGAGTACATTGAACTCCTGTCTCTATTAGATTAAAATATTTCAAAATAAAATAAATCTCCCCAGATGAGCTTGTCACTTAAATTAGTGGCACTTGTTGTAACTTTTTGGAAATATAAAAATTAAATGGCATTTCAAGGAAACACTTTAAAGAGATGTTAAATATCAACTGGATCACCTCGAATTCAAGGAAGCAGTAATGATCGTTCAATGCCGGATGGACCCTAGAAAACCATGTCATTAGAGATAATCCATTCATATGGGTGTGAACCTGTTTTAGGTTGGATTTTTTTTTATTAGATTACTTCAGTAGGATGTGACCAAGGATGGGTGTTCATCCTCTTACTAGAGTCCTTTATAAAAGGGATGAATACAAAGAGAGAGACAGAAAAAAGGACACAAGAACAGAGAGAAAAACACAGAAGCTAGGAGAGGAAGCCATGGAAACCGTGAAGCTGAGTGCAACAAGACCTGGAGGAGAAGGGAGAAGCCACCATATGCCTTTGCATTTGACACAGGAGTTCAGGATCACTGGCAGCCAGTCTTCAGGGAGAGAACATTACCTGATGCCTTGATTTGGATATTTTTTTCAGTATCACAATTGGAAGTTAATAAATCCCCATTGCAAAAGCCAACCCTTTTCTGGTATATTGCTTTTATCAACTTTTAGCAAACTAAACCAGATTTTGGCACCAGGAAATTGAGGTGCTGGAATTGGAAATACCAAAAATGTTAAAAAAGTCTTCTTAACTGGCTAGTGAGTAGATGCTTGAAGAATGGTGAGATGCTTCATAGAAAAGGCATAAATTACTTTGAAGAGACTCATTAGAAATATGGACGCTCAGGGTACTTCTGTTGAAGCCTGAGACAGAAAGGATGACTGCATCATTGACAACTGGAAGAAAGGCCATCCTTATTTTAAAGTGGCACAGAACTTAGCAATATTGGGTTCTGATGTTGAAAAGAAGGCAGAATATGAAAGTGACAAGCTTGGATATTTAGCTGAGGAGATTTCCAAGCTAAATAGGGAAAGTGTGGCCTGGCTTCTCCCTGCAGCTTATAGTAAATGTGAGAGGAAAAGGATAAGCTGAAAATTGAAATCCTAGGCAAAAAGAAACCAGAAATTGATGTTTTGAAAATTTTTGAGCTTCCAGAAAGCAAATCCTTAAAGAAGAGTGTCCCCTGTGAGGACTTAACTGAACAGTCACTTCCTTACAATTCAAGATTGGACATGCAGTTACCCAGAGAGGCTTTGTGGAATGTCCTATTATCTGATGATTGGGATCCCTTTGTGCTGCATGTAAAACACATTTTTGAGAGATCTGTATGAACAGAACCACTGCCATCCTTAACTGAAAGTGGCAGAAATGGAACAGATTGAAGGAAATTGAGTTCAAAGGCAGAACCATGGAAGCTGAGATCTATACTGAAGCCATTTTTTGTGATGAGAGAGCCCATCCATGTGTGTAGAAAACTGAGTATGCCCCTGGCACCTGAAGAGGATGGGTCTTCCACCTCATTTTTCAGGAAGAGTGCTGCCATTCTGGGTTTCAGAAAGGGTGGGTCACATTCCCCAGAGGTGGGGGAGAGTCTGGCCACCACCCTACTGTTCTAAGGGGATTGAGCATGTATCCCAGAGACTGGGGAGAGTCTGGCCATGACCCCAGTGTTCTAAGTGGGTGGGGCCTAGAGTTTGGCCACCACCTGCATGCTTGGTGAAGGTGGAGCTGAGAACATGTTTGCTGGGCAAACCCTTGGAAAGGGTGGTGCTGCTATTCCATCGGGCCCTGAGGGAAATAAAACATCATTCCATAGATGACACTGAGACCTTGAAATCTAATAGAGTATGCCCTACAGGTTTTTGGAACTGTTTGGGACCAATGACCCATGTTTTCCTTCCATTTTTTACCTATGGCAATGGGAATGTGTATCTTATAATTGCCCCTCCCTTGTATATTAATAAACAAGATGACTATGGAAAGAGAGACAGAGAAAAATGACACAGGAATGGAAAGAACCCCACAGAAGCTGAGAGAAGAAGCCACAGAAAACAAGAAACTGAAAGTGATAATGTCTGGAATTGAAGGAAGATGCCACCATGTTCCTTGCCATTTGACAAAGGAATCCAGGCTCACTGGCAGCCAGTCTTGAGGGAGAGCGTAGCCTGATGCCTTGATTTTAGACAATTTTCTCAGCTTCAGAACTATAAGTTAATAAATCCTCATTGTAAAAGACAACTCATTTCTGGTATATTGCTTTCAGCAGCTGTTAGGAAATTAAAGCATAGGTGTTTCCTGGCCCTCCATATAAAATAGGGTCAGGATGAAAGCAAAGGAAGAAAGAACAATTCTCAGTTCCCACCACCATGACCCTTGGCTTCTGGCAAAAACCTGGGGAGGGGGCTGAGGTTCCTCCACAGTTTACAGTGCCCTCATTGTTTGTCTTTGCCAGGAAAACCTTCTAGAGTCACCAGGGTGACTTCTAAGATCCCCAACCTCTTTCCCACTGAGAAGAGAGTGGTAGCCCAGAATTTATTCTCTGTCCCACTCCCTCCCTAGCCTGGAACCCTTGGGGTTTTCCCATGGCTCCACATTGCCCTGGGTTTGCAGGGACCATTTTTCACTGCAGTACCATGTGAAATGGCTTCACTTATCTGTAGTCCTTACATCTGCCAGCCACAAAGAGGCATGCTTAAAAGTGTGAGCTAATCACCTTAAAAATGGCATTTACTGGCTGTGATAGCTGAATAATAAGTGTTCATGTTGAGAATTATCTTATGATTTAGATGAACAGAAACACCAATGGGTAGATTTTGTTCCTTGAAATGGGTGCTTCTTAAGGGGGGCCTCCTATGTCACCTTTCCTTCTACACTTTCATGCAAGTCCTAATTGATCTTTACAAGTCCAATCCTCCTCCAAATTCCCTTTAAGTGTATGCAGGTGTTTTCTTAGTCCTTTTTTCAAGAAAGGCCCCTAACTATCTCTTCTCTTCCCACATCATCATCTCACCCTTCTATCAGCTCACACCTCCATTCTACTTCAGCCTCTTGGGACAAGAATTTTTCCAGAGATTTGTGTATGAATATGCTTGGTAATGTAGTTCAGATTTTGGTCACCCCTGCAACTTTGTTTCTTTAACTTTCTAGCCATCCACAAAAGCTGGCTTCTGTGATCATAAAATATCATGCAGAAGTGTGGCCCAATTCTAAGACCCTGAAAGATCTCTTTTAGAGTCTGTAGTCCAGCATCAAAGTTCTACAGATGAACACAGGGATATCATTCATCCAACAAATGTTTATTAAGCACTTAGCATATATCAAGCACTTTCTTTTGTGCTTAGCTTGAATTAGGCATATAAGGTCATCACATTCTCAGTACTTAAACTGTATTGTGGGGTGATATTCATTCATTCAACTTGCACTTATTAGATGCCTACTACATGCCAGTTAGAAGCTAGATGTTAGAATTATAGCAGTAGACCTTATAGACAAGCCCCCATCCCCTCAAGGAGAGGCTTATATTCTAATAATATATGAAGGAGTCAGTAGTAAACAAGACACTTTCATATATTGATTGATGCTTCAAAGGAAATAAACAGAATCATATAGTGTGACTATGTGGAAGAAAAATTTTTTATAATGTGACAAAAATGTTTCTCTGAATTTGCATTTCATCTGAGGCCTGCATGATGTAAAAACCTTGAGCCAGGTGAAGTAACAGAGGGCAAGGGTGGGGGGCTATCAGACACATTGGCAGATGGAGAACTGGGCATTGGGACTGGAACAGGGATGAGGGAAGAGCGAGGAAGAGAGATTAGAATGGGTGGAGCTGGATCACACAGGACCTTGGACCATATAAGGAGTGTGATGAGAAATGATAGCAAAGTCTGAATTTTGTGAAAAAAATAGGGAAAAGGATATATGTCCCTGAAGAGCAATTTGCTGATCCCAAACCTCTTAATTCTGTAAGTCAAAACTTCTTCTTCCACATTCAACATTTCTCTGTATAATGCCAATTGTTAATCTGGATGTGGGAAACCAGAATGCCAATTTATTGCTGCAGGGACTGTAAAATGGTACAAATATTTTTGAAAAAAAAATTAGTGGTTTCTTATAAAAGTAAGTCTACACATTCCCTAAGACCCAGCAGTTACATCCCTAGTCATTTACACAAAATGAGAAGAAACACATCTTCAAAAGGACATGTACACAAATGTTCATAGCAGCTTTATTCATAATAGCCAAAAGTTAGAAAAATAAAAATGTCTATCATCATGTGAATTTATGAATAAAATGTGGTATATTTCATTCAATGGAATATAATAAAAATAAAAACTTAAAGGAACAGTCTGATACATGGAGCAAAATGAATGTATCGCAAAAAGAATATGCTAGGTGAAAGGAGCCTCAGGTACTCAATAATTCAATTTATATTAATTGGAATTATTAATATAATAATATTATATTAAACATTTGAAAAATATCAGAACTGTGATAACTTCAGCAGGGAGTGGGGTGAGGACTCATTGGATAGCAGCAGGAGGGAACATTTTGTGGTGGAAGTTTTATTCTATATC
>JAQZBX010075369.1:0-14607 GCA_029593785.1 Cabassous unicinctus
CTGACCAGGTAGATTTGAGCTAGGTTGGGAAGTGCTCATATTGTTTGCCTGAGGGCCCCGAGCAAGGCTCATTAGGAAGTTTCCCGATTTATTAATGAGACTGCCATTTTTATGATATTCAGAATGGCATTCATTGCCCCAGTATAACCCTTTCTGGCATTTTGGACACACATGAGTTGGTATAGATTCATTATTGCCGCTAGATGGAGCTCTCACACGAGTTCTGGCTCGGCAATCTTTTTTCATAAGACCTGGTTTTCCACCTTTAAAGCAACTTAAATTATCAATTATAGGACTACGTTCCATTGTAGCAGCTGTAAAAAAGGTCATGTTATATGTATTAGACCCAAGGTCTTGACATGCCTTTATATAATCCTGTACAGTACCTCCATTTGCCTTTATTGGATGTAAAGCCTTTTACACTCACTATTAGCATTAGCAAAAGCCAACATCTGAATAAGCATTTCTTTAAGATCAGATTGAATTACTGTCTTGTTGACCACATTTGCCAGCCTTGCTACAAATTCAGCGTAGGGTTCAGTATTTCCTTGAAAAAATTTTTAAAAATGATTGTACAGCCTGTCCAGGGGTGGAGATTCATCACCAGGCGGCTAGGCAGCACAATTGAACTTGTACAATGGCAAAATCATCATATTGAGCTTGGCGAGGAAACCCAGCCCAATGACCTATTTCTAATATTTGTTCAGGGGTAATAGGCACTGGTTCAAAAGACAATAAATCATCTTTTCCAGCAGACGGCTTAACGACTGCTGGAAAAGTTTCATAAACTCGCTTTTTCTTTCTTTTCTTTTTATTACACATGAGTTTATCTGTCTTTGCCTGTTCATTAATTTTTTCATATATATTTTCATTAAAATCATCATTAGCTTGTTCTGCTACAGTTTTAACAATAGCAGTATCCATTTTAATATCTTCATTTTCATTTGATTGTAATGGTTCAAGAGCAACAGAAATAAGACTACACAAAGACCATACTTGAAGAGGAACTGTTTCCCCTTTTTGATTAGCTTGCCGCAATGATTTCATTACTAGTTTTCATTGTTTCAAATTTAACACATTCTGCCCTTGCGGCTAAAATCAATAACAATGTTTTTGTACAAGAGAAAAGAGTTCTAGCAACTTGTGGGTCATCACAGACACACCTGTATTCTTCAACAGGGTCTTTAAAACCTCAGAATATTCCTCAAATTGAGTCGACGGATTTCCCATTACCCTGACTATCAAGATTATTTGACTCACCACACAAGATTCAAGGACCATCCGACCCAGCAACAACAGTCCTTAGTTCCACAGCACTGATCCAGAGAAAAAGACGATGAGAAAAGACTAGTCGAGACCCACGTTGGGCGCCATATGTTGTTGTCAGGGTGCGGCGCAAAAGAAGAGTCAGGCAAGTTGATGCATATGAAGAAGAGGGCTGCAGCTCATTCAGGCAAAAACAGCAGCCCAGAGCTCACTGTGACCCTTTCTTTTATTTAGTTTAAAACAATGCATAAATTCTTCCCCCCTAACCTTGCTCTCCCACTATGTTTCTCTTACTACAACAAGAACACTGCCTTTTCTGGCAGTCTACCAAGGGGCATAAGTATAAACATTATTTCTAGCCCTAAATGCCTTAGTCTATCTAATATCTCAGCTTGGTGTGTGAGAGTGCTACCTGTTCCTGTATTACTTGATAGTTTTTCTTAGGAATTTATACAGTAACTTCTTAGTGGTGGGTTCATCCCAATCTGCTTCCTCCTACTGATGTCTGCAGTACACAGAGACCTTGGAGACATTTACTAATGTGTCTCTGCCAGCAAGCATGCTTGTTGAATGCTTAACCCTTTATGCTCTTACTCTCAGCATCTTCTCCAACAGACAACAAACTTTCATTCATTCTGAGAATAACTGAGCATGGGTTGGAAGCATGTGTAGATGATTGAGCTCATATAACAAAGGGAAATCACAAAAACGTAGCATCCACAAGTCCCAAAGCCTTTCTGCACCCAGTCATTGAATGTCCCTTAACACTGCCTGAGAATTGTCTACATAGGAGCTGAGAATTGGTGCTGTAGGAACCACCAAGATTGTAACTTGGGCTGTAAATATTTTGGCCTCTGTCCCTTGTTTGTTCTCCCATGTCAGCTTCAGGAGCACAAGACTGTCCCAGAAGTTGTTTAGGTGATGGAGGCCACAGAGGAGCATGACAATCATAAGACCTACCTGAATTAGAGTGCTCATGAAACCTCCTGCCAAGGAGGTGACTGCCAGTGTCTGGTAGAGATGGGGGTGAATAATGGCCGTATACTGGAGTGGTTGGTAGACAGCAGCATAGTGGTCAAAGTCCATCACCACCATCTCCACAGACTCCGTGGAGCCCAGGATAAAGGAAATGAAGAGGTGGGCCACATACCCTCCATAGGTGATGGTCCACTCTGGTCCATGAAGTTTGACTAGAAGTTGGAGCACAGTGCTGGTGGTGAAGCAATGGTCCATGAAAGGCAGGTGGCAGAGGAATAAGTATATGAGTGTGTGCCACCAAAGGTCCAGGTGAGAAAGAATGATAATTGTGTTGCCTAGAAAGTTAGGGATGAGAAAATAAAAATAAAGATAAAAAGGATGAGTTTCTGTTGATGTCAGTCTTGGAAATCCACCAAATTTAAGCCCTTTCCCCAACTGGTGTTGAACCTTCCCATAGCCTTTCAACTGTCCATATAGTAGAAGACAGTTTAATGTCTCTTTTGAGGAACATGAATTAATATGTTATATCATGGGAATCCCTAAACACTCTGTCTTGTATTTCACTGATGATTTCACTATTCAGTTCCATTCTATCCAGTCTTCTACTTTTCAAACTCTTCTATTCCTTAGAGTGGAGATCACTGGATTAGGAATGATCTGGCCTTCATTCTAACCCAAGTCCTGCTGCCTGCTTTATTGGTGACTTTAGCCAAACCACTCAATCCTTGGATATGATGTTTCCTTATATGAAATTAAAGAGCGTATATTGCTTCCCTCACAATATTTGGTTGGGACCAAATGCAGTAATCTGGAAACTGATTTTAAAAATGCAAGGTTTAAAAATGCAGCATTAGTATTCTATGGTGTTCTGTTTTACTTCTATTCGTGGTCTATTGGATATCATGTTTCAGTAGATTAGGATCCAGGCTAACAAGGCTGAGATTACAAATTTGATCTCTTAGTGCTCATTTGCTTCCTTCTGCCCAGTAACTATGGCGAGCACAACCAATCCTGGAAGTTCTGCCATTTGTAGAACAGTACTGAGAAGAGTGTACATCTGTCCCTTGGGAAAGAAGACAATAAGCAACAATTAGCCTCCTTATGATGAGTCATCATACTTGGAATTCTCACCCACTTCTCTCCTAATGATAAATCCATCGCTAAACTCCCTAGTGAGAGTTACTTCCTTCCCTCTCCAATTTTCCTTGTACCAGTTCCTCTCTAGCATTTGTCGCACAGCACTGATATTAATTGTTTATGTCTTTGCTCCTCTCTTAAACAATCCATGGGTCAATGAAAAAGAAATCACAAGGAAAATCAGGAAATACATTGAGATGAATGACAATGAGAATACAAAGTATCAAAACTTATGGGAAAAACCACTATTTTACCAAGTCTGCAAGCATATTTGAACACCCCGGGATCTGGTCTCTGGCTGGGAGGGAAGATGCCCACTGGTGACAAGACCTGGGTGGGGCCAGTGACTGACTGACCTGCACTGCTGGGGAAAAGGGGAAGATGAGCTGGGTGGCTAGGTTGAAAGGAAGGAAGTGGGGTGCATTCCGGTCTGGGCCCAGAGCCATGTTCTGCCTCAAGGTCCAAGGTCCGCAGCATCATGCTGCCGGAGCTCATCTGCCGTGTGCACAACCCAGCCAAGGCCTGGTCATCCATGCACATCAATGCTCTCCCCTTTCAACAGCTGCCTCCAAAAAGTTGACTGAAAAAAAGCAAGTTGATGAATGTAAGGAGAACTCTGCCACCTCTAAAGACCCCACAGTCACTCAAACTTTCATATTGAATAGGATGTTCAATCCTGAAGGGAAGGATTTCCCACAAATGAGAGGATTCAAATGTACTCATTGGTCCCCCAGTGATGCCTATGGCAGTATTGAACATGGACAATCGCCTGACCATCCAGGCTAACCTCAGCAGACTACAGTTGGTACAGTTGGTTGAGATGACTGAGATTCACCTAGAACACCTTTATGAGACCAGTTACAGCCTCTCTTAAAAATGAGAAGCCAGAAAGAAATCTTGGGGATTTTGCTGAGTTTCAGAGGAGACACAGCATGCAGACAACAGACAGAATGGAGAGGTTAGGCATCTGTCCCACACAGCAGGCCAAGCATAACAGTGAATGCCACCATGTTGGTAGTGTGCTCCTTTGACAACAGTAATATTGCTGTATGGCAATTTCAGCTACCATTTGTAAGAAAGGTATCCATCTCTTCATGCAACACAATTGAGTCTGGAATCAAATCTCTTAGTGGTTTTTTTGGTGGTGATATGACCACAATAATTGGAAATGAGTGGCTTGATAGTGGTGAGTGGTTTTGGTCCTGTAAAAATTCTTCCTGTCAATCTCAAAGCAGTTAAATGTTGCTTTGCCTTAAGGTAGCCTGTTTCCTTGTGGAAGGAAATGGACCAGCTGCCCATTGTTTTGCTAAGGAAGGGGCAGAAACTCTAAATGCTATATAAAGGAAATTTTATTTAATCAAATGAGTTTGTGGTAGCATCAAATGATTATAACAATTGAGCAATTACAAAAGAAAATAATCCATTAAAGACATAGGAAAGAATGAAAGTATATACAACCACTCACGAAATCAGGGGAAAACTCAACATCTGGTCTCTCATGAGGCTGGGAAGACCATTTCAACAGCCAGCCAGAGTCCTGATCAGAAAAATGGTCCCAGGCATAGCATCCTCTTCTGGGTGATACTTCAACTGGCATCTTGGGGCACTATCCTCTTTTAAGGGGTTCTGAACCTCAGAATTCCAGTGAGTCTTGTAACTTGTGAGGAATGACCTCATCGAAAGTAACTGAATGTACTTGGCAGGTTGTGGCTAGCCCCCCACAAGACAGATTTGGTGTCTTGAGGCATCTTTTGTTCTATTCTGTTCATGGTACATTAAACAGGAACATGAAGGTTTAGATACACATCAGCCTTAACTTGATGTTAACTTTACAAGGAATACAAACAGGACATGTAAATATCACAACAGATGACTTGTTCCTTCTAAACATCTGTTTTTAGTTAATAGGTGGTGGGGTTGCCTGCATAGCAGCATTACAACATTCCAAAGGACAAAGGAGAAGTTAATCATTCACAATTCTAGGCTGAAACAGCAGAGACTATTGATTAGAAAGCTTATGATTTCACAATTCTTAAAAATAATTTTCTTATAGTACATCACCCATGAATCCCAGTCTGGACATGTTGGAGGCCATGAACCAATGGAAAAAAAAACTCCTAGAAATCCCAGGGAAAATTGAAGCCAGGGAGATGCACTTGACTAGGGAACACAAGAAGTAAGTCTTAAGAGAAGTTTACCTGCACACCTGGGTCACGTAAAACACTAGCATCCCTAGCAGAGGACTTTGTTACTTTTTAATATCTGATGAAGAGTTTGATGACAGGACAGCACGGGAGCTGATTGGTCATATTTGAAAGAAGATGAACAAACAAACTCCTTGAGCACTGTAATTTGTGTAAAGAGGTCTTGCCATTCACAGATAGCAAATAGGCTGTCTGTACCAGTGATCACATGTGGCTCTGGCGCTTTTTTTTTTTAACCCTCTTATTCAGCTTTATTTTAGGTTTTTTTTTTAAAAAACAATTTATTGAAGTATATCATTCATACATGAACATACATAAACAATAAGTGTTCAGTAAACATTGTGAACTTACAAAACAAACATGCATAACATCATACAGGGCTCCCACACATCACCCACCACAAATAGTTTGCATTGTTGTGAAACATTTGTTAACAAATTATGAAAGAGCATCATATTACTAATAACTATAGTCCATATCTTACACCCCTATACTCTTTTTAAAGGATTTATTTATTTATTTATTTATTTACTTTTATCCATTTTTACACCCCCCACCCCCGTTTTTGCTGTTTTTGTGTACATTTGCTCAGCAACTCTCTGTGTCTGTTTCCGGCCCTCTCTTCTCATCCTTCTCCTCCTGTATTCACTGGGAATTGAGCCTCAGAACCTCCGATGTGGGAGAGAGGTGTCCTACCACCTGCACCACCTTAATTCCTAGTTTTTCAGCATGTCTCGAGTTGGCTTTCCCTTGTGTCACTCTCTTGTTACCTCATCATCTTGCTGAGTGGTTCATGGGGCCTGATGGCCTACGTGCTCACATGGCCTGATGGTGCACCCATGCATTGGGCCTGATGGATAAACTAAGCCTGATTTATTATATGACCATGCTGTAAGTGAAATGACTGTAACTCTAGGTATCTTTGGTCAACCTTAAGAGATATAGCAGGGGGATGAATGTGGCTCAAGTTGTTGGGTGTCCATCTCCCATATGGAGGGACCTGGGTTCGATGCCCAGGACTTCTGGTAAAAAAGAAAAAAGAAAAATATAGAAAGCACGTGAGCTGCCAGGCCCCATGAGCGAGTGTGCCATCAGGCCCCATGAGTGGGTGAGCTCTGGGGCTTTTTAACCTACAAGTCCTGCCAAAGTTTGATATACAGAAAGTGCTTACTCTATGACAGCATTGCACAATATCCAGCACCAGAAGATCCTGACTGGATTAAGAGGTTTCTGCAAAGCTCCTTCCCTTTCTGTAATTCTTCTGTATTCTAAGTGTCAGTGGCAGAAAGATGGAAAGAATATGTCCTCTGCTGTGAAACACAGTTTGTAGTCTGAAGAGAAAGGATGTTCTGGAATGAGCCTGGGCTTCACAAGTAGCGAGGCACTCTTCATAATTGCAAATGGCACCTGGGAACTCGATTCTGAAGTACATTCTTTATCTCCAGGGATTTAAAAATGACTGAATGCAGAGATTTAAAGTCATTGCCTACCACACCTTACCGAAACAGGTACATATCTTTTTCAAGTGTCTTGAAAGAAGCAGTTTGAATAAAAAGAATATCTTATCATTTTTAGGAAGAGAATGGTTTCTTCTAGAGAATTTGGATAAGGACCTAGCTGGACTGGATTAGTTATTTTACTACTTTGCATAAGAGAGTTGTACTAGAACATTGATTGGTGACACTCTCATAATGAAGTAATAAAGTTGTAGGCTATCTGGTTGAAATACTGTAAATGGTTGTGTAGGAATTGAATTCTTGAAATCTGATTCTTATGTTTACTTTTATAGTAAAAAGTTGTTTACCTCACCATCATGAAATCTTGTTACTTCCATAAAGAAAAAGATCCTGAAATAGTATATCAGACAATGTAAAAGTTAATGGTGAATTTGAGTCATTTCCTACATTACCATTTTTACATTTGACTAACAAACTGGTAGGAGTTAGGGAGTATATTTGCAGGTGTTTTTTTTTTTTTTTTTGAATTACATCTTTTTCAAAATTTGTACTTTAATGTACGAAAAGAAAATAACTATCAAACTTGCTTATACAGAAATAGTGTATAGGATAATATGTTTGTTGTGTGCAGTAACATATATTTTATATTTATGCAATGCCTGTGCTAATCTTTATGCTCAGATTTGAATAATATGTATGTTTAAATGTGATATTTTTTAAAATACATGGAACAGGCATTGAAAAACTTAAGGTTATGGAAAAGAGTTGTTTTTTTAAGATTCCTACTTTCTGATTAGGGACTGTGTTTTTAGACTTTATCATGGTTTAAATAAATAACTTTCAGAAAAATCTCACACACATGCAAACTTATTGGTCACAGTAAAGGCAGTGCTCAAAGGGAAATTTGTAGCCCTAAATGCTTACACTAAAAAATAAGAAAGAGCTCAAATCAGCAACCTAGCCACACAACTGGAGGATCTAGAAAAAGAACAGCAAACAAAACCAAAGTGAGCAGAGGGAGGAAGTAACATATGCTAGAGCAGAAGTAAATAAAAGAGAGGGAAAAACAATAGAATAAACAAAAGCAAAATTTTTTCTTTGAAAAAATCAAAACCACTGACAAACCTTTATCTAGACTGAAAACGGAAAAAAGACATAGGTAATTAAAATCAGATATGAAATGGGTGACATTACTACCAATCCCACAGATATACAAAGGATAATAAAATGATACTATGAACAACTGTATGTCGTCAAATTAAATAACCAGGAAAAAAAGGACAATTCCTGGAAGCATGCTAACTACCTACACTGACTCAAGGAGAACTAGAAGGTCTTAACAGACCAATAGCAAGTAAAGAGATTGAATCAGTTATCAAAATCCTCCCAAAAAGTAAAACTCAAGATCAGACATCTTCACTGGTGAATTTTCCCAAACTGTTAATGAAGAATTAACACCAATACCTCATAAACTCTTCCAAAAAATTGAGTCAGGAGGGACACTTCCTAATGCTTTCTATGAGGTCAGCATGACCCTAATACCAAAGCAAGATAAAGATGTCACAAGAAAAGAAAATTCCAGACAAATAACCCTCATGAATATAGAGGTGAAAAATCTTCAACAAAATACTAACAAAGAAAATCAAAAAGCACAATAAAAGAACACTATATGAAAACCAAATGAGATATATCCCAGGTATGTAACTGTGGTTCAATGCAAGAAAATCAATTAATGTAATACACTACATTAACAAAACAAAGGGAAAAACCCACATACTCATTTTAATTGGTGCAGGAAAGGCATTTGACAAAATTCAGCGTTTCATCCTGATAAAAATACTAGGAATAAAAACCTACTTTTATTTGTCTTTAACATGACAATGACCCAAGCTAACATTATACTCAATGGTTCAGATTAAAAAATTTTCCCCCTAAGATCAACAACAGGCCAAGGATGTCCACTGTCACCATTGTTATTGAACATTGCACTGAAAGCTCTAGCCAGAGCAATTATGCAAGAAAAGGAAATAAAAGCATCTAAATTTGAAAGGAAGAAGTAAAACTCTCCCTATTTGCAAATGACATGATCCTACACGTAGAGATTTCTGAAATATGTTGAAATATCCATAAAAAAGCTACTAGAGCTAATTAACATTTTCAGAAAATTGTAGGGGTTAAAATCAAAGCAAAAATCAATGTTGTTTCTATACATGAGAACTGAGCAATTCAAAGAAGAAATCAAGGAAAAAATTCCATTTACAATGTCAGGTAAAATAATCAAATATCTAGGAATAGATTTAATCAAGGATGCAAGGTAGTTGTACATGAAAAATCATAAAATATTGCTGAAAGAAGTTACAAAGACTTAAATAAATACAAGGACATTCTGTGTCCATGTATTGGAAAACTAACTACTGTTAAAATGTCAGTTCTTCCCAAAGCTGTATACAGATTCTATGTAACTTCATTGAAAATTCCAAAAACCTTCTTTGCAGAAATGGAAAAAAACAATCTTCAAATTCATATGGAAGAGTAAGCAGCCTTGAATAGCCAAACCATCTTGCAAAGAAGGACAAAGCTGAAGGACTCATATTTCTTGATTTTAAAACTTATTACAAAGCTACCATATTCAAAACAGTCTGGAACAAGGACAGCTATATAAGAAAATGGAATCAATTTGACAGTCAAAAATAAACACTCACACCTTTAACAAAGGTGCCAAGTTCACTGAGTGGGTAAAGAATGTCTCTTCTACAAATAGTCCTGGGAGAACTGTATAATCATATGCAACAGAATGAAAGTGGACACCCACACCTCACACAAAACTTAACATAAAATGCAATAAAAGCCTAAATATAAGAACTAAAACTACAAAGCTCCTACAAGAAAACACAGGGCAGGATCTTTGGACCTTTTGTTAGGTAGTGATTTCTTATATTTACATCAAAAACATGAGTAACAAAGGAAAAAATAGACAAAAGAAACTTCATCAACATTAAAAACTTAAAGGAGGGACGTGAACATGTCATCAATGCTCATAGCAGCATTATTCACTATTGCCAAAAGCTGGAAGCAGTCCACATGTCCATCAAGAGATGAAAGGATAAGCAAATTGTGGTATAATCATACAATGGAATATTACTCAGCTTTAAGAAAGAATGCAGTATTGACACATGAAACAACATAGATGAATCTTGAAGACCTTATGTTGAGTGAAGTAAGCCAGTCACTGAAGGACAAATATTACATGTCCTCACTGATATGACTTATACAACATGAGCAGACTCACGGAGCTAGAGTCTGGAAGATAAGTTATCAGGAGACAGATAGAGAGTAGAGGGTAGTGAGACGATGTTCAATATGGGCAAAATCTATGATTAGATGGAAGAGGGGATGGGCAGTAGATGGGGGTGAGAGTGATGCAGTGACATGATTGGGTTCGATTTGTCCAGGAATGTGAAGGGGAGTAGGTGGGGAGTTGAATGGGACTATTCATGGAACTGGGGGGAAGAGTTGGAGTAAGGAGCAGGTGAATTCTGGGGATTTGCAGGCCTGTGGTTAAAACTACAATGTTGACAATGTTCTTTCAGCAAATATGGCAGGGGAGGGTTACTGGTGTAAGGCATCAGGGTTGGGGAGATATGTGAGATAGGGTGCACCTGGGGCATGCCTCTATGGAATATGAATGCGTTCATCTTGTCACAGTTTGTTATCTCACTGGGTGGATACCCAAGCAATATACAAGAAAATATTAAACTCCCATCCTGGGGAGTCCTGCTATGTTCTCAATTAGATGGGCAAGAATCTCTTGAGAACATAGGCAGTGCTTAATAAAAGGAAACAGACCAATATGTGAAGCCCTCAATATAATTGCATGAAACAATGAGCATTATTCTTCAAAAATTTAAACTTAGTGGTTACCATAGGTTCTGTGGGAAAGGGGAGGGAAGACCAGAATAGATGGAACATAGGGCATTTTTAGGGCATTGGAATTGTTCTGCATGATCTTGCAATGATGGATACAGGGCACTTTAAATTTTGTCAAAACCTATAAAAGTGTATGGTGCAAACTGTAAACCATAATGTAAACCATTGACCATGGATGGTAGCAGTGCTTCAATATTTGTACATCAATTGTGATAACGTACCATACACATACAAAATGTTATTAATAGGGGAGAGTGGGAGAAGGGGAGGGGTTGGGTATATGGGAATGCCCTGTATATTCTATGTGACTTTTCTGTAACCTAAAGCTTCTTTGAAGATAAAGTGAAAAAACAAAACACTGGGGGAACATACAGAAGAACTTGTCACTGTACATAAAAGATAACAGACTTTATGGTGATAAAAGACACACTGAAAATTTTATTTTATTATTATTTTTATTTTGATATTTTATTTGTTAATTATCATTATTTTATTTTATTATTATTTTTATCCATTTATTTTTGGCTTTACTTTTGGGGAAGTTTTGGAATGCAGAAAGCTCACCAGTGTGGGAGGGGAGAATCAATCACTGGTAAAGGGTGTCAGTGATGGGGCAGGTGTATGGGGAAGGGCAAGCCTCTAAGGCATATGAATATGTTCAAGTGGTCATTGGCATTGTTTCAGTGGGCGGAGACCCACATAATAACTGGAAGAATATTGAATTCTCTTCCTTGGAAGTCCTGCTACATTCTCTAAAAGAATGGAAAGAATTCCCCAAGTACATGGGCAGTGCCAGCAAAGGAGGACAAACCATTACGCAAGGCCTTTGATATTGATGATTGGACTTAGGAACCTTTTCTTGTGGAATTGAAATTTAGCCTAGTATTATATATTACCTAAATGTTACCTCCTGAAAGCCTCCTTGTTGCTCAAATGTAGCCTTTCTTTAAGTCAAACTCAGAATATAAACTTATTACCTTCCCCCAGACATGGGACATGAATCCTGAGGATAAGCCTCCTTGGCACCAAGGGATTATTACAAAGTGCTCACTAACAAGGCATCTAGAAAAATACCTTGACCAAAAGGGGGATATATATTAAATACAAATGAGTTTTATAGCTAAGAGATTTCAAAGTGAGTCTGGAGTTCATTCCAGAGGTTATGGTTATGCATGTCTCAGCAGGATTTCATTGACTGCCTCACTAAACAGTGCCTCAAACAGTAGGATTCCTGAGGGTTCCAGAGACATCTAGACACTATAGGCAGGGCAGACAATCTCAGAAATTTGACACCCTATCAGTGGGCCTTACTTTGGAATATATGCTCTACAATGTAACAGAGTTGGACTCATTTATAATTTCCCTACACATAGCTCTTCTGTCCCTTTATTTAAACCTATAATTAATGCTATACTGGTTAAATACATGTCCCAGAGACTTCAATCTTCAGTGTGTTCATATGCCAGTTGAGCCTTGAATCTCATCAGAGTTGCGAAACTTACACTCCAGTACATTGGACTCACCCAAGACAACTAACAAAATGTTGATGATTGACAATGCCCATCCTCCAAAACAGAGAGTAGCTATAACTACAAGCAAAACAGTTCCGTCTATCTGCCCCATGGGATCAAAGTCCCCTCTCAATCAGAAATGCAGTGGGCATCACCATCTCCAAATCCTCAAGAGTAAGGAATGAGGAAACATATGGGAAGAATGCAACTATAGAATAAAGTAGACTTATTATTATACTAGCAGTGGAAGAACTTGTATCATTGATATAAAGATAGTGGCCACCAGAGGTTCTGAGGGGAGGGATAGGGAAGAATAGGTATAACATGAGGACATTTTTGGGATATTAGAATTGTCCTGCATGACATTGCAATGACAGATACTGGCCATCATACAATTTTGTCAAAACCTATAAAATTGTGTGCAGCAAAGTGTAAACTATAATGTAAACTATATTCTAGGGTTAGTAGCAATGTTTCAATATGTATTTATCAATTGTAACATATGTGCCACACTAATGAAAGATGTTGTTAATGTGGGAAACTTTGGGATGGGATGGGGGTGGGGTATATGGGAATCCCCTGTATTTTCAATGTAACGTTTATGTAATCTGCAATTTCTTTAAAAATAAAAATAAATATCTTTGCTGCAAGAAAAATTTAATTAAAAGAATGAAACAATTGAAAAAAACTTGTGTTTCAATGGACTTTATCAAGGAAATAAAAAGGCCAGCAAAGAATGCAGAAATATTTGAAATCCTATATCTTATAAGGTTTTAATATCAAGATTATGTAAAGCACTTCTACAACTCACGAACAAAAAGATGCATCACCCAATTTAACAATGAAAAAAAACCTTGAGTAGAAGTCTTTCTCCAAAGAAGATTTACAAATAGCCAATAAGCAAATGAAAAGATGCTTAAAATCATTAGCCATCAGAATTGCAAATCAAAAATACAAAGTGATACCATCTCACTCCCACAATAATGGCTACTATTTAAAAATAAGAAAATAGCAAGTTCTAGGGAGGATGTGGAGAAATAGGAACACTTGTTCATTCTTAGTGGGAATGTAAAATGTGAATAGAAACTTAGAAATAGGGTCTTTGCAAATATAGTTAAGTTAAAATGAGGTTATACTGGATTAGTGTGGGCATCAAATCAAATGACTGCTGCCCTTTTTAAGAAGAGGGACATTTGGTGAAACACTGGGAAGAAGGAAATGTGAAGATGGAGGCAGAGATTGGAGTGATGCAGCCAAGGAGCGCAAAGAAATGCTGGGAGCCACCAGAAGTTAGAGAGACACGAAAAAAAGCTTCTTCCCCATATACTTCAGAAAAACCATAGCCCTGCTGATACTTTGACTTCAGACTTCTAGCCTCTGGAAATGTGAATTATTTTCTGTTTTTTTTTAAGCCATCCAGTTTGTGGTACATTGTCATGGCAGCCTTAGGAAACCAATCCACCACCCAATAAAGAATGCAACTCAATCAATTTTTCTGACGCTTTATAATAAGGATCACTTTCTTTCCAACTTACAATAACATGTTCCTCATTTCCTTCTGAGGCCTCACCAGAAATAACTTTAGCATTCTTATTTTTACCAATATTCTGTTCATGATGACATATGCAGTCTCTAAGATTACAGAAGTTTTTCTACCATTCTCTTCACTTCCTTCTAAGCCTCACAAGAATTGCCTTTGACACCCATATTTCTACCAACCATATCTTCATGGTAATCCAGACTTTTTCCATCATGCTCCACAAAATGGTCCAGTCTACACTCTACCCAATTCCAAAGTAACTTCCACACTTTTAGGTACTTGTTGTAAGAGCATCCATTTCTGGGCACCAAAATCTGCATTCATTTCTTAGGGCTCTGTAACATATTACCACAAATTGGGTTGCTTAGAACAGAAATTTATTCTCTTACAGTTTTGGAGGCCAGGAGCCTGAAATTAAGATGTCAGCCATGGCTAGTACCTTTTGAAGACTTTGAGGGAAAATACATTTCATGCTGCTTTCTTTAGCTTCTGATGGCTCCTGCAAAGCTTTGTTATTGTTAGACTTGTACCTATATCACTCTAGTCTCCACCTCCAGCATCACATGACCTTCCCATCTGTCTTTTCT
>JAQZBX010075370.1:0-15241 GCA_029593785.1 Cabassous unicinctus
CTTGGGAATAGGACTGAGAAATGTAAATAAAATGGTAGAAAATGGAGCACAGCAGTACTACAAAGAATAGTAACTGCGGCCAGCACGTTTACTTCAGGAAAGGGCGGGGCGGGGGGGGGATAGGAAGAAAAGCAAGATAGCGTTTTAAAGCTGCATGAAAACACAGACGACGAAAACAAGAATTGGTCATCATGCATCCCAGACTTAAACCTTTGTGAACATCCCCTTAATCGCACCAAATTAGGGGCATATGGGCACAATAGCCTAGGCAGTTTTTACTAAGTTACATACATTGAGCATGGTTTTGGTCAATTTACTTCAACCATCAATTATTTCTTCTATCCCAATGATAAATAGAAACATCTTTTTTTTTTTTTTTTTTAAGTTATTAAGATAATCTACATTGGGGAAAGAAGTTACTGCAATCTAGGCGAACACAAGCGCAAAGCTCCACGCCTCTGCTCCTTTCCGGCTTGGGACCCCGACCCCGAGCCCCGCCCGGAGCGGGCGGGGGAGGTGCTGAGTCAGGCGCGCGGAATCGCCCCAGAGCGCGCTCTGCCTCCGAAGTCCGTGGTTGCCCGCGTGGACCCGGCGGGCGGTGCGAGTCGGGGAAGGCGAGGGGAGAGGGCGGGGTGGGGTCAGGGGGCTCCCCGGGCCTGTGGCTGCCCTGGCTCGCTCACAGCCTCGCTTCGCCCGGCCTGAGCGCGCCCCCCATGGCCACGCGTTAGGGACGGCTCGGCGTCCGCGGTCCCGGCCTCTGGGGACGGAGTTACTGGCAGGGAATCTAAGCGTCTATGTTGGTCAGTTGCCCGTCGTGGTGAGGTTGTCATCTTAATCGCAGGGAGTTTTCCGTCTTTCCAGAAATGGACTGCTCCGTTTCAAGTGAGCATCCTTTGGGAAAGACAAAAACGCATATTTTTCATGAACAAGTTAACAGGTTTTAAAATATTCAAATACCCTTCTATTTGATGGAATGCACTTTCTCCCTAGAAACCCTTGTTCTTTTGATGTAGACGCTAAATGAGCAATAAACTGTTAATCTAATCACATTTATTCGTTTTATGCAAACAGGACGCTCTTCATTACATAGTGTTCAAAAAACATGAGTAAGCTTTATTTGTTTTTTTTTTTCCATCCCCTTTACATTCTTTAGTGAACAAGGCAGTTAAACTTTGCTATCTCTTAAACACTTGACAGCGTTTTACCTGTTTTGTCTATTTTACTTAAACGTATTTAACCATTAATTTTAAAATATAGACATGCTCAATTGATCAAAATTCTCCAATGCGTGATGGGATAATGGAGGTCTCTTTTCACTCTGCCTCCCTCTTCCCCAAAATAGCCAGAGTTAACTAGTGTTTAATCCTGGAATAAGACATAAACGAACATGCATTTTTTAAAAAAAAAAACACAGACTACTCATTTGTTTTTACACTTAACATTATTTGGGGGTCCAATTGTCTGGTCATGCCGTGTGTAACTATCGCATTCTTTTTTTTTAGCTGCATTTTTATTTCACTGTAGGGATATATCATATTTATTTAATCCATCCAATTTGATGGATACTTAATTTCTTTCCAATTTTCACTATTATAAATAATTACAGTGTATGTCTTTGCCCATACATGTTTGCATATTTGTGTGATTATTTCTGTGGCACAAATGCCAAAAATATAGAATGTTCAGTTACAAAGCATACACATGAAAAAATTGAAAGATATTAACAAATAGCCTTGGAAAAGGATGTACCAGTTTATGCTGTTTCCCCACCCCCATTCAATCACTGAATATTATTAGAGAGGCTAAATGAGTTGACTATTCATTTCCTATATCCCTATTTTTATTGGGTTTGGATCATTCTTCTCATTGATGTGCAAGATGCTTTGTAGATTAGCCCTTCCTCTTAAGTGTTGCAATCATGCCTGCAGTCTCCCATGGGCATTTGTCTTTGAGCATTATTTATAATTTCTTGTTGATGTTTCGGCCAAGTAAAATGTTAAGTTTTCCCATTGTTTTATTTATCACTTTTACTTTTTCACCATTGGTATTTGTGTCATGCTTTGAAAGGCCATCCAAATTCAAGGTACATAAAAATATACCCGGGTTTTCTTCTAATACTTCATGGCTTTATTCAAATCTTCGTATATTAAATTGATTTTGGAATAAGAATTGCAAGAGTGATGCTGTTATTTCCCCCCCAAATTAATGTTGATCTCTAGGGTGTGCCAAATATATATATTTAAATAACCCATTATTGTTTCTTTGTTAATTTGAAAACCCACTTTTATTATGTAATAAAGTCCATTATGTACTTGTATCTATTTGTGGACTCTGTAGTTTGTTCCCTTAATCTGTCTATTGGTATATGTACCACACTGAGTTCATTATTGTAGTCTCATTGTAGGTTTTAATACTAGTCCACTCTGAACTCTCTTTATTTTCCAACTTTTCACTGGTTATTCTCACATGCTACCTATCCAGATAAACTTTAGAATAAGCTTTTAGGGTCCACCTTCTAAAATAATCATGTTGAGGTTTTGATTAGCATCACATTAAATTGAATTAATTAGTGAGAAATTGTGACATAATCAGTGATAAATGGCATTTTTACAAAAGTAATGATTTCCTGAGAATAATATAATTCTCTCCAAAATTCAAGTTTTCTTTAAATCCCTCAATAAAGGTTAATTTTCTACAAATAGATGTACATATAAAAACTTCTTATTTATTCTCTCCAATTTGATTCTTATTTTTGTAAATAGAACTTTTTATTATATTTTCTAACAAGTTCTTATTTGTGTATAGGAAAACTGTTATTTTTTATACATTAACATTGTTTCTTGCTGAATTCTCTTATTGTTTCTACTAATGTTTGTGTTAATTATCTTAGATTTCAATGTCCATAATGAAAAAGATACCAGTTTAAAAAATATATAAATTTTAATTCTTTAATGAATTGCAAACAATAAGTCCATAAAAGTCTGGGGACTATATTAAATCAGTCTTAATACAGCAAAATATATTATTAAAATTAATTTCAAAAACTGGAGAGACTTCTGCCTATGGAGCTGTGAAGAAGTTGGCAAATTCTCTCCCCCAAACACAAGTATAAAGTTGAACAAAATTGTCAAAAACAATCATTTTGGGGCTCTAGAATATGGTCAAAATCAAACAACACAATGAGAAGCATTTATCTATGAAAAACTGCTAGATCAGTTAAGGAAAGTGGGAGTCTGAGATTTTCTTCTTCCAGGTTGTCCCTAGTCCCTCTTCCAGCACAGTCAGTGAGAACTGTAGTTTCCAGGGTTGTTGTGCTGGGTGGGATCTGATCAGGAGAGAAAAACCACACAGTAATTTCATCAGAGAAAGTTTAATATAAAGAATTATTAACTGTAATAGGGGTTTGGAGTGACAAGATGTCAGTTTGCCACAGGGCTGCTGCTGCTGGCCTTTATAATGGAAAATTTATTTGGGGTAAAATCTTACAGTTCTGAGGCTGTGAAATGTCCAAATCAAGGCACCATCAGAGACGCTTTCTCACCAAAGTCAGCTACTGGTGATTCTGGGGTCTTGCCAGGTGACGATCAGGCAAGACAGCCAATCTGTCGGTCTCTCGCTCTAGTTTTTCCCTGAGCTCAGCTGTAGTTGATCAGTCACCTCTCCCTGGGCCTCAGGGCCTTGAGCTTCTGGGACTTGTCTCCTTGAGCTCAGCTGTGGGTGAACTTGGCATCCTTCATCTCACATGGGCAGATCAAATATGGCAGCTTCCTTTTCCTGTGTCTCTCTCTCTGTGTCTCTGTTTATAACAGCTCCAGTAAGAGGGCAGATACCCAACCTGAGTCACTCCTCACTGATGTAGTCCAGTCAAGAGGGTCTCACACCCACAGGAAAGGATTAGTTCAAAAACATAATCCTCTTTTTGGTATTCATAAAAGAACTTCAAACTGTCACACAAGGGACTGGCTAATAAAAAATAAAGAGAGAGTGACATCACAAAAAAATGCCGTCTTGGGAAATCTGAGAGTCCATCTCTCCCCAGAAACATGGAAAAACTGGCAAGAACTATCAGAATGAAACTTATTGGAACTCTGAAAGGTTGTCAAAGGTTTACAGCAACAAAGCAAACACTTAACCAAGGGAAAGACCACTGAAAAATAGCAGGAGAGCTTTGTGGCATTTTGATTTAGCCTTGCCCCACAGGGATTTGTGGCTACACAAGAATCAGAATGGACCTTGTTCCCCAGGAATTGAATTTTTCTGTTTTGACCTTTCTTGGGCTTCCATAATGGGTGGACACACAAGGGGCTTCCCTTTTTTTCATCTAACTTGGAACTCTATCAGGGTGGAGCAGCTATGCAGATGACAAAGCTCAAAAACATTGAAACACAAAAAATAAGAGTTGGGGCAAACAACAGACACACAGAAGTTCTGGAGGAAAAACTGGGAGGTGAGTTTTTTTGGGGGTGGGATATGAGATTTGAAAGCTTCAATAAATACCAACGATTTTAGAACAAATAAGGAAAAAACTAGGGTTTGAGTCATTATTTTGTTGATTAGGCTTAAGAACGTGTTGGAGAAATACTAATAATACAATTAAACTTAGAAGTGTGTTGCATAGTCTTTACATTGTGAATAGCACAAAAATTGAAATATTTTCTAGTATTTGAAAACTATTATCTGAGTCAACAAGTAAGTCATTGATGTCATAGACAGAGTAAAGTTCCAGCATATTAACTCATTGTTTCATTGTTGTCTGGCTTGTTAAAATAAATGACCAACATTCATGTCAGAACTATACTTGGCGAACCTGTTAAAATTTACAGCATTTCAGTCTTTTTCATGAACCTAGAGGTATGTGAAATAAACCTCTTGAAATCCAAATTATCTTCTTATGCTCAAAGAAAATTTTATTTTGTACTGCAGAGGTTTAATTCCTTAAATATATCCATGGAAAGAAACTCCACAACCTCTTCGGTTTATCAGTTCTGGAATTTGTGGTTCCTGTTTGACAAAATTCTAGTTTTGTATTTAGATTTATTTATTATATATAAAATTCCTACTTTTCATAATTTTTCAATTCCTCACAGTTATCTAGTTTAGTTTATCTCAATCCTTGTCTTTATGACATGAGATTTAAAATTTAAAATCACAGTTGTGTAAAATATCATTCTTCCAAGTAGCAGTAGTCTACATCTATTTCTGAGGTTTATACCTTTATAGTTTTCAGTGAGGAATTTTAATTTTAAAAACATATACATACATACACACATTTGAATGGGAAACAAATACTTCCATCTTAGAAATACATTACTTTAATAAGGCTCAAAAGATTTTAAGAGACTTAAATATAGTCCCTCTTATAAATGATAAATGCCCATATATTTAGGTCTCCTGTTTTTTGGCACGCTCCTAGCCTAACATTTCTTTCTGGTCTAACTTCTGCCCTAACCTTGTCTCCAGTTTGGCCTGTTCCAACATCTTCATGACGTTGCAGATTATATCACTCCTGTGCTCACAGTCCTGCAGAACCTCCTGTTGTTCTTAAGGCAACTACCAATTGTTACACTTGATCATGGGCTTTTAATTTAGATTCTGCCTTGGGCTAGAGCGTGGACCCAGCTCAAGGTTGTGTATCCAAAAAGGTAGCCAAGAAAACAACAAACCATTAATTTCTCACCAAATTCACGTTTATCCTCATTCAGCAATTAAACAATCAATTAATTAAACAACTGACTTAATTAAGCAATCAAGTGGTTATATGTGCTAAGAAAGGAAGGCTCACACTATCTCGGGGATGTGGTCAACTAGGGAAGTCTCCTGATGCCTTCAGCCTCTGTCTACTCCCAGTGGGTTTGTAAGTGTCTGCTGATTGCTGATGTCTTCACCCCAATGTGCCAAGGGGTTGGCGTTGTCTAGGGTCAGCGTGTAGCAGTCCACCACCAGCTCAGTGCACTCTGGAGGTTGAGGATGATCAGAGAAGCAGGTGATGCCATTCTGGCTTTTTATGCCAACTAGAAACAAGGCATTTAAAAAAGAAATTGGAGTAAAATACATGAACATACATTTTACCATTTTAACCATTTTGAAGTGTACAATTCCATGGCTTTTAGCACATTCGCTTATCTTGTGCAACCATTATTTGACAGAGACTTCCTTACACAGCTGGAACAACAACAGCAGAAGTTCTCCCAGTCATTGCAGATGGCCTCTCCATGTCTGCTGGGGCATGCCTCAACACATAGACAGGCATTTTACAATCTCCCGCAGCCTTCACTTTCTGCTTGCGAAGAGCCTGAAGGTCAGACAGAGGTGAGAGCTTAGGGCCTTAGATTCTTTCTGAGCACATGCCCAACACTGGACACATCTAGATTCCCAGGAACGTGTGGGAACTTTTCAAAGCCCTTATGACCCAGAGCTACTCATTCTGCAGCCTTTTCTTCCAAGGTTTTTTGACCCATCTGCTATTTCCCCCAACTGTTCTCCCCTTTTCCTTACACAGCAGCAACCAATACATTTGCCTTTCAATGATTCAGACAAATGCCTCCCTCTTCCCCGACTTCTCTGATAGCTGCCTCAGTTCTGAGAGATTTCAGAGTTAGGCAAAATAAAGGCAAAACCTTTGAACTGGTCGTTTAAGGAGCCATCAAACCCATCAATACAAACAACCATTATTCTTTGTGAATAAGGTCCATTGAGTTTGCTCTGGTAGCAGGGAATGTGGAAAGTTGTCTTCCTGGCTCTCTCTGAGCTCAGGAGCAGGGATTGGTGCTAGATTAAGTTAAAATGCCACAAAGCACTCTTACTGAGATTCAGCTGGTTTTTCTTGATTAAGCATTCGCCTGGATGCTATAAGTTTTTAGTTTCCAGAGTTCCCAAAAAATGGATTCTTATGGTCTTTGCCAGTATACTCACTGCTTTGGGGAAGGAATGGAATTTTGGTGGTCCCTACTCAATCATTTTGCTGACATCACTTTAAGTAGCAATTACTTCTGACTGATGAGATTTTTAGGAGACATTTGATTTGGGCCTCAAGAAATAAGCCAAATTTCCTTTAGTCCAGAAGCCAGAGAAGCAATTAAAGCCATGACTGAAGGGCGAAAATATCTGAACTTAAGGAACTTATTTCAAATGGAACATATCTTCGTTTAAAATATGTAAACAACACAAAAGTGTAAATTATCATTCCTCAATCCCACACCTCACAGTGCAACTCTAACATCTTTCATTTTATATATATTTACACACACACACACACAACATACCTGTTTATAATTATGTGTAGCTTTTGTTGTTACAAAAATGGATCCCATTAAAGATTGCCTTCTATGCCACTATATCCAAACTGATGAATCTATAAGCCATATTCTGGTTTGGCTGGACCTCCATGAAATCATCCTTTTACACAGAATGATGAAAGTATATTTAATGGATAATTTTATGGTTCTGTATGGTTTATGTGCATAGGCACATATCTGCTCATGTGAAAAGGAACCACCTATGTTTTCTACCAAGGACATAGAAAGGTAGTGTCAGGCTTACTCCAAGAAAACTCTTCCTTTGCCTGTTTACATTCCAAGATTTAAAATAATTTATCTCGTAGGCTTATATTAGCTTTCATGAGCATCCCAGTCAGATGGCAGGAAGGCTGAAAAAAAAAAAAAGAACTGACTTTTATAAGAATAAACAGAAAAAAAACAAAACAAAAACAACACCAACCTGACAGGGTCAGCAAGCTCTACCAGCACTACATAATGAGGTGGTATAATTTGAATATTGATGAGACAAATAGATTTCATCTATCATTTCCATAACTTGTTGGTTTGTACCTCATTGCTATGGTAGAATGATCAAATTCTTTAAGATGTTAGTTTCCTTTGGGAGGAAAGATTATTGAAAACTATGTTGTATTTTCTTTTCCCCCCGCAAATCAAACTCCTGTTTTGTATTCTAGTGACACCTACAGGCCTCTAGAATATTGGCAAAAGAGCAAAATTTTGCATGTAAAACCAAAAAGCTCTGCTAAAAGTGTTATGTAATTGTAGACAATTCTTTCACATAGTAAGAATTCTCCAAAATTTCTAACCTCTTCCTATTAGGGTATATTTTATAGAACTGCCAATATTCAATCACCTTTTTGATCAGAAAGAAAGTGGCAATATTTTATGGCACAAGGTAATACATCTATAAAAGAAAAATCTTTTAAAATTAAAGCCATTTAATAGACACTTCTATTTTTACACATTACAGTTAAGGAGATAGGTTTAAAGTAGGACTTTATAGAGAAAACAAAGAAACAAAACCTGAAGCCTAAATCTTCATGTGCACATACACTTTTATATTCAAAGTGTTACCATAAGGACAGTTATTTCCAATAGACAGGCCTGCTTGATCCTGCGCTACAAAGGACAAACACGTCTCTCAGTGAGAAGATGATTTATTGTGAGTGCACAAGCAAGGAACTGGGGGAATCTTCCCAAAACCAGTTCAAAGTGAGAATGGGAACTAGGGTTTTTATAGACAAAGGAGAAGGGGAGGGAAGAAGAAAAACAAGTATGCCAGGGGTCTTGTGAGGAAGGTATCTGCAATTTCTCAGTCCTGTGCTGTCTCAATCATGTTCAAATTGTCCTTAATTTCAGCGGCTAATAAACCACAGTTTAGATATAGTCATGCAGGTGCAAGATCTTCATGGCTCCTTTCTCAGACAACCGCTCAAGGATATCAAACTTTTTGTCTCTGGAAAAAATTACAGATTTATACCATTCTGTCTGGTTTTGCTTTGAGATGTTATCTTATTCACCTGTAAGCAAAACTGAGAAGGTCTGGTTAATATCCTTCAGGGAACTGCAAAGAGTTAACATCTAAAATTAGATTATTAGAAAACCAGCTCAGTTAGTTTTAGAATTTTCAGAGCTGCTTAAGTGAAGAAATTTTAATAAGCACATTTTCCAGCTATCAAAAGCAGCAAATTTTGCATGCAAGAGTTCACTTGGAAGTACCCAGAAAGTTAGTACATGAGAGAAAATATCTGGATGTGATAGTAACAAGTGTATTTTCATTAGTGGTGTAAGAAATTTAAATAATTTTCCCTAAGATATATTAGTATTTTCCTGTAATAAACAGGTAAGATTGAGTAACTGCTATTACTCCTACTGTAGACAGGCTGATAATTTCTAGTATTTGAGTTATCAAACTCGTTATTTAACATTTGAAAGCAGTCGGCAGAATATCAACATCAAAATTTTACTAAGTTAAAAGAAGTTTGTGACCAGGCAGCTAGAATAAATGAGAAAGGGTCTCCTTTAGCGAGCCAGAGCCAATCATAATATACTCATTAATCCTGAAAGCTGACTGTCCTTGAAATGAGTAGCTTGAAATGGGCCACGGTGTGAGTATTTACGCAACAGAAACAGGTAAAGTACAAATCAGGGAACTTCTGAGCATTTACCATCACCCCTGTTGGAGATGGTCCTGTTTGGAAATCATTGTGAACACTTATGCCCTGGAGGCCCCAGTCATTTTATCCCACCCCTCGCTTCTGAAGGGTAGTGTACGACTGTCCATGTGTCCCATGATACAAGACCCCCGCGACCCTGGAACTTACTTCACTCTCCTGGGGATTCTGACATACTGTGGGACACAGAAAATTATGAAACTTCCCCAGAGAAAAACCCGGCACCTTGTGGACTTACTGCCTGCAGGATTCAGGAGAGACAGAGGGGGGCTGCCATAAGCCACGACACACTCGGCTTGCGGTAAAAAGGTGCCCCGTGCCTCAAGAGGCCTTGTCACCAGCGGCCGCTCTCACTCTCCACCGCCCCGTTCCTGCTGGGAAAGGGCCCTGGCTGGAGCTCTTAGTTCACCTTGGCGTTAAGAGCCTGGAGCGGGGCTCAGTGACCCCGCTATCCTGGTCCACCCTTCACCCCAGGACCGGTGGAGGTACCGTGGGCTTCCAGTCAGTGGACGGAGGGTTCTGGCGCCCATGACCCTGAGGTCGCTCCTCGCCCAGGCTCTCAGAGTGCTGCGTTCACCCCTTTGTGCCAGGTGCGGGGACTGGGAACATCGGGGGTCCGGAGAGGACGGCCGAGACCACCCGGGCAGGCTCGGGAAGGGCTCTAGGTGCAGCCTGGAAATTGCCAGACGCGCGGCTTTTCCGACTCGGCCCAGGGAGCAGGGACACACTCTAGAACCGCAGAGGTAGGTCCAGTCTGAACGCAAATACACCCCTGGAATTTCCCCCCTTGTCATTGGGCCTAAACTTCTGATTAGAGATTCATTTGTTTAGCCACAACCCTTAGCCTGAAGCCAGCAGCCACTCCCACCGAACACCTCGCTAAGGCGGGGCTCTTGCTGGATGGTGGGAGAAGGTAGGACATAGGATGAACTCCGGGCACCCAAGGGATCAAGTGTGTGTGTGGGGTCTAAAGAGTGGAGGGGGCCAGGGCTCACTGTTCTGTCAGCAGATGCCGTGCCAGTGCGTGAAGAGAAAGAAGGAAAAGGACATTCAAGACCCTCACAAAAATACACCTGATTTTAGCTCCATAGAGTTTGTAGCCCTAGCAAAATAACCAGTAACCACGAGAGGGTCTGCAACAGATAATCAAACAAACAAAACGACCTAGGACTTGTCAGTTCTAGAGCAAGATTCTGACAATTTTTAGTTCGAATTTCTCTGGGTCACACCTGCCATTTTCAATTAAGCCACTAGGTGGCAGAAGAGCACTGCGCTCACTGCAAATATCCTGCTACAGGGAGTTTAAAAGTAAAAGGAAGGAAAACGATATGCCATGCAGACACTACTCAAAATAAAGCTAGAGAGAATATGTTAATATTAGAAAAAACAGACTTCTGAGCAAGGAAAACTATCAGAGATAAAGATGAACATTAATTATATAACGGTAAAAGGGTCAATTCACCAAGAAGACGTAACAGTCCTACTGTGTATACTCCTAACAACAGAGCTCAAAACAAATGAAGCAAAAACTGATAAAACTGAAAGGAAAATGGACAAACCCACAAAACTGGACACTTCAAGCTCTTCTTTCGGTAATTATAGATCAAGTTTCTAGGAAATCAGCAAGGATATAGAAGAATGGAACAAAACCATTAGCCCACTGCATCTAACTGGCCTTTATTGAAGTGGAATCACCTCACAAGTACAGAGCACAGGTTCTTCTCAAGTGAACATGGACATTCAGTAAGAGAGAGTATAGCATAGGTCATAAAATTTACATATTTAAGAAGAAGTAACATCATACAACTATGTTCTCTAATTCAAATGGAATATATTTAAAATCAATAACAGAAAGATGTTGCAGGTAAGCCTATTCATAAAATGATCCAAGCTACTTCTCCATCCTCTCCTTCCTCATACTCCAGGCACACTTTGCCACTCTTCAGACACCCGATGTGTTTCCAATTCTGCCACGGTGTCACTGACTTCTCCCAGGTTCATGATTTGCTCAGAGGACTCACAGGACTCTGCATATAGTCGTACTCGTGGCTAAGATTTATTACAGTGAAGAATACAAAGTAAAATCAGTGAAGGGAAAAGGAACATGGGACAAAGTTTGGAGGAAAAAGGACACAAGCTTCCAAGAGCTCTCTCCCAGTGGAATCACACAGGATGCACTTAATTCCTCCAACAATGTCATGACGACATTGTGAAGTGTGGTCTATCAGGGAAGCTCATTGGAGACTCGCCGTCGAGATTTTTATCCAGGGCTGGCAGTGTGGGCACCCTCTGCCTGGCATGCACCAAAGCTCCTGGCTCTTAGAAGGCACTCAGCTTTAAACCACATTATGTGCACAAGCAATCCGGGCACAGTGTGTCCCTTTATTTATTTATTTATTTATTTCTCCCCCCCCACACACCATTGCTTTGCGCTTGCTGTCTGCTCTCTGT
Organism: Cabassous unicinctus; assembly: GCA_029593785.1. Lineage (NCBI taxonomy): Eukaryota > Metazoa > Chordata > Mammalia > Cingulata > Chlamyphoridae > Cabassous > Cabassous unicinctus. The sequence continues at coordinate 11,903 of JAQZBX010075370.1, forward strand.
GTGTTCTTCTGTGTCTGCTTGTCTTCTCTTTAGGTGGCACCAGGAACCGATCTGGGACCTTCTGGAGTGGAGAGAGGCTGCTCAATCTCTTGCGCCACCTCAGCTCCCTGGTCTGCTGCGTCTCTTGTCAGCTGTCTTCTGTGTCTCTTTTTGTTGCGTCATCTTGCTGCACCAGCTCTCCGTGAGGGCCAGCACTCCTGCATGGGCCAGCACTCCGCACAGGCCAGCTCTCCACTTGGGCCAGCTTGCCACATGGGCCAGCTTGTTTTTCGCCAGGAGGCCCCAGGAATCGAACCCTGGATCTCCTATATGGTAGATGGGAGCCCAATTGCTTGAGCCACATCTGATTCCCCTCTTTATGGTTTAAGGAGAGTTTCCTGATACCAGTTAAGTTCCCAGATGCCCATTCAGGGCCTACTTGCAAGCCAGCCTTCCTAAGGATGGTTTTAACTCTTCCTACACAGTCACTTACGTATCTACTGTTTTCTCTGCTTGAATTGTCGGTCCAGTCTTTAAGGTTTATCTCAATCACCAGGTCTTCCGGGAAGCCTTTCTTTTCTCCCAACTGGAGGTGACTCCTGCCCTTGAATATCTTTAGCATTTGGACATCATTTATGTTAGTAACATTACTTTCTTTTGCTTAATAATTATATGGTGTTATTTCCACAGTGCCTTTCCACTGGAACAGAGTGAAGGATGTGCTTGTGAGGCCCAGGTCGTGGGATATAGCTCCCCGAGGGGATTTTCTAAATGAACTCTAGATATGGGGAGTTGCTGGTTAGTTTCTTTCTTCCTGGCTGGTGACCTGGGAAACACTGAACTGAACAATATTGCTGAGGGGCAGGTACACATAAGGCATGGCATAAGGTACACATATTTGTGGAAAATGCCAGACCTCTGGCATTTGAATTCTGACTTCAATATTTAAAGCTGTGTGATCTTAGTCATATTTCATAGAATCTCTGGACCTCAGTTATTTTACCTGGAAATTTGTTAGAGTGATGCACAATAACACATGCAAGAATAGTTTGGCAAATAGTCCCTCAGTACATTTCATTTCCTTCCCTCTTTACCTTAGAAGTTTGGTAGGCACACAGGATTGATTTCTCCCTCTAATTTTGTACTGAATTTGACTGCAGTTCTGCAGTGTCAACCACTGTCCCTCTTGTAACCATTTTCCTTCTGCTGCTCAGCAATCAGTTGGTCAAACTCGGGTTTATTGGCTTGAGCCCCAGCAGGTTGGGGCTACTAGATAAAAGAGTATATCTCATCAGCCCTGGAGCTCTGTGTAAGATTCTGAACCGCCATGCTCTCTCTCAGCCCCCTTAGCCTGGCAACAGCACCCCTTTTCACCTGGGCCTCTTCCTTTGCTACCCAGGTCCTCCCACACTGTCAACTACACTGCCCCACCACCCTAGCCATGAAGTGCACTGTATCCAAACAGGGGCCCCAGTGAGAGAATCTCAGTCCAGCAGTTCAGTGACTGGTCAGGAGGTGTGGTGGTCTCAAGCTGTGTGTACCCCAGAAAAACATGTTCCCAAACTTAATCCATTCCTGTGGGTGTGAAGCCATTGTAATAGGACATTTTGATGAGACTACTTCAGTTAAGCTGTGGCCCATGTCAGTCAGGATGGGTCTTAATGCTGTGACTGGAGTCCCTTATAAGCGGAATGAATTTAGACAAGAGAAAAAGCCACAGAGGGAGCAGCCAGAAACTGAAGCCAACAGAAGCCAGAGGAGAAGGGACAGGTCAGGAGAGGCTGCCGTGTTCATTGCCACGTGACAGAAAAGCCAAGGCAAGGATTGCTGATAGCCAGCCCCAAAACTCTGGCCTTTGGGAAGAAAGCATCACCTCGATGATGCCTGGATTTGGACTTTCTTTTCACCTCAAAACTGTGAGCTAATAAATCCCCATTGTCTAAGCCAGCCCATTTCATGGCATTTGTTTTAGCAGCCTAGGAAACTAAAACAGGAGGTATTCCTGGGGCTGAGAATGTGTCCTTCTTCGAATTGATATCCAGCCTTTGGGAGAGGCTTTCTACTGGGATTAAAGGAATTGGAGGAATTAGATCTGGGGTCACAGTGGTCATCTTCTCCTGTGTTAGGAAAGAAACCAAATGCCTTAGGAACAAATGAAGCCAGCACAGGGGAAAGCAAATCCAGAGAAGACAGCAAGCACTAATAACTTTATATGCTCATCACTTACAGGAATCTTTTACCCCAGAGTGGATCATTATATTAACAAATCTATAAGGGAGAGCAGAAGGGGAACATAAATTGGATTAGTTGATCCCTTGAATCCTCATTGCACTTGGGTACTTATTAAGTTGGCTGTATGGTTCTCTCTCCTGTTGCAATTCCCTGGTTCAAGAATAAACCCATGAGCTGTAGAAAGCCAAATCTGCTTTGTGGCCCAAGAAGCACAGAAATCCAGTCAGCTGAGAGAGAAAAGGAGAGGGGAAAAAAGCTAGCTTACAGAGATGAGAAAGTGATGAAGAAGAGAAAGTAACTTCAGAGCAACTGAGTCAGGCTCAGTGAGGCACCCTTGCATCTTGAAAATAAAATTCCCCTTTTGAATTCAGCTGGCTCTAGGGTAGATATTTCACTTTTAGCCAAAAGCATCTTTTCTAATTCTAAAACATTCTGACCTAAAGCTGATGGCGATTTGGGGGACAACTTGGCTCTCATTACAATCTTCCTGGGGCGGATCTGCTCTTTTAGGATCAGCCCCCATACATTGTCCCTGTGGCCCCAGCACCTGGAAGCTGAGGGCACTTGATGCGTTTCAGAACAAAACTGAGTTACGATTAGCCAACTCTGTGCCACTTGTAGAAGCACAGAAAGGGCACAGCTCAAAAGTTAGGTGCAATTTTATTAGAAAAACAAATATGATTTATTCTAACAGAAAAAATGAATTAGAATGTGCATCAGGTTTCTTATATCAGACTGACAGGGAAACTAAAGCAAATGTAGAAAATTCTAGTTAGCCAGGAGAATGAGCAAATATATATATATATATAATGGGATGAAGTCAGGCAGAGGAACTCAGCAGACAGTGCTGTTTGCTTGCATTATACAATGACATCCGATACCCTGAAAAATTCAATTACACATTTGGGGAGTGGAGAAAGAGGAAATGAACATGAAATTTCCTAAATTTTTTTGAAAATCTGAAAAGAGCTTCAGGAGAGACATTTTCTTAATTCTTATTTTGTAAAATTGTGTGATATGATCAGACATCTCCACTCTTGGCAGGAAGTCTCCAATCCTAGGCGGCCCGAGAAATGACAGTTTTTCCTCAGAGACAGATTTTGAGGGTATTGGCTGCCAGAAGTTTTA
>JAQZBX010075371.1:0-14607 GCA_029593785.1 Cabassous unicinctus
TGTACACTCAGTGGCTCTCATATTCAGCACAGAGTTGTGTTGTCATCACCTCTGTCAATTTTAGAATATTTTCATTATTCCAAAAGAAAAAATCCCATGTCCTCTTATATCTTCTAAAATTGTTCCTTAGAATAGATATAAAATCATCTTTGCCATTGTGCATTGTGATTCAGTTTTTCATTATGCTTTGAGAAACCATACATAAAACTGGAGTCATCTAACATGTAAAACAAAATAAATCTTATACCATAGTCTTTCTCTGTAGAGTGCTGAAACTGAAATAATTGTTAAAGACATGGTTGTAAAAATTCAGAAGTGTTTTTCTTTCCTCTATATTAGGTACAGATGTTTTATTACATTATTTCAAATTAATTTTGGTTTCAGGAGATATAGTTGTCAAATCCCATTTGTCTATTATGTAGTCCTCCAAAATATTTTAATTGATAAAACTTGATTGATTTCTTTTCCATGAAGAGTTAATGGTATGATTTGCAGTGTGGGGAATTCAAAGAGATTTTTATTAGTCACATATGTGGTGTATTACCATGTTTATATATTATTAATCTTGAAATATTGAATGTTTTTAATTAATATACGTAAAATTAAATATTGCCAAATAGAAATTCAGATATGAAAATAAACTAATGTAAATAAAAGTCAAGTGAGCAGCTTTGTTTTAGGAGATACAGACTTTTACTCTGTAGGAACAATAAGCTCTCAGAAATTTGCTTAAAATAATACACATTGTGTGGAAAAAATAAGATAATTCATTTAAAATATTTACAACAATTTAGAAAAAAAATGGTTGAATTAATTGATAAAACATCATGCTAATTCCAGAATGCATAACATAAATAAATATAGCTGTTCTTTAGTTTTGTAATGAAATTATCTCCCTAAGTCATTTTGCAGTTTTGGTAGATTTGATTCATATTAATGAAGTCCCTATATTTGACAGGTGTTGCAATATAGTTGTTAAAATCAAATCTTTTTCTTGACCGTCATTTTTTAAATTATTTTTTTTTGTTTTTAAAGAAGGTTTAGATTACATAAATGTTACATAAAAAAAATAAGAGATTCCCATATGCCCCACTCCCTCTCCTTCCCACACCTTCCCACATTAACAACATCATTCATTAATGTGGTATGGTTGTTGTAAATGATGAAGACATATTGAAGCATTACTATTAACCATGGACTAAGGTTTACATTATAGTTTACACTCTGTTCCACACAATTTTGTGGGTTATGACAAAATATACAATGGCCTCTATCCATCACTGAAATAGCACTCATGACAGTACTCCAGGAAGTATAGAAAATTGTTCAATTTAACACCACTTATGTGTCTACACCAGGACTCAAAATCAATAATTTAAACTTCAAAGCACAATGTTCTTACCTATAAAACAGAATACTTAGATCTCAAGGCTCTGTCTCCACCTGAGAGTCAAAATAACACCTGTTACATAAGTTTCATCCCCCAATGTTTATCTGTTATACATCTAGTGATAAAAACAACTTTTTATAGTAAGGAGTGATGGTAAAGTTTTGGGAACATGGAATATTGTAAAGTTCCTGTTCCTGGAAAATCCATATGCAGAAATCACTTTAGATGTTGGTATGCTGCAGCATTAATAGGGTTCCATGAATTGAAGATATTTGACTCATAATGCTAGAATCTTAACATTTCAGTCAAACTAGTTGAAAGTATTCATTTATTTTAATAGATTTATTGGAGGAATCAGAAAGTCTTGGGAAGAGAGCCTTATTGACTACTCTGAGAATGAACACACATATACTCTAAAAGGCAAGGACTCACATTAAATTATGAACATGTTGACTTAATATTAAGTATGAAAAATATAATTTATAATCATTGCATAATGTACATTCTTTATCTTTGATATTTTTTCATGCATTAATATCCCTTATGTTTTAAAGTTTTGATGTAGTTTCAAACTTACAGAAAAGTTTCAAGATTATGGAAAAAACTTTCAAATAATTTTTACCTGATTCCTTAACTTTTAATATTAGGCATCAGTTCAGGAATCACAATTGGGAAATTGAATACTGATACATTATGTGGTCTATTTTTATATACACAGTCCATTTTTAAAATTTGTATCAGTAGTGCCATTTATAGAACTCTGCAATTTCAAGTCAGGATACATTCCATCATCAATATTGTGCTTAGTTGTTGTGTTCCTTTATTCTCCTACAACCAGGTTTCAGTCTGCCTTTATTTTTTATGGCACTGATATTTTTTAGGAACATAGGACAGTTATGGGAGGAAATCTTCCATTTGTGGCTTTTCTATTGTTTCCTCATAATTAGATGATGTTAGCATCCTTGGCCATGAATAATACATGAAGACCACAATCAGTGATACCAAATTATGAATTGCTTTATCTTCTCTTCAATGGAAATTAAGGCATTACTCTTTTCTGTTTTTAATTCTTGCACCAGTTTGGAGAAACATTGCTAAAGGTGTCTGGGGATTAACATCTGTGAATAAAAAAGAAGAAAACATAATTGGTATTTAGAAAATAAAATATTGGGCCTAGATGTGATCATTGTTCCTCTGTTTTCATTGATTCTACATCTATTTATTTAATAGCAATGTTCATATAATGCCTTCATATTTACATTCTTCTCTGCCTTTCTTTTTTTTCATTGATCCATACTGGAAACTCTATCTTAAAAAATGAATACATTTAGCAATTTTCACAACCCTAAAATACACATAACACAGTTTTAGGATTTTGACAACCATACCACCATGAAACAGACCTATTAAAACAATTGAAGATTTATTTGTAGTTCTTTTCTTTCCCTTACGGTGAGAAGGTATTTTGAACTTACTCTTCTCAATTTAGGTGAAATGTTTTTTATTAAATGGGCATGGTTTTAATTGAAATGTAGTTATTCTATTGGGATTACAAACACATCCTTCATCTATCCAAATCTGAGTATATTTGATTAAAACTAATGATTGATGTGTGTTCAAGAGGGAAAACTGAGTGAGATCATTTGAAGGTGTTTAGGTTGCACCTATCTTAGCATGGAAAACTGCTAGAGTATTTCCTTGAAAATCTGATACTATTTGAGGGAATGAAACTCAATTTCAATAATAGCAATAAACTGAAGAAGAAAAATGAAATTTGGTAAGTCACTGAGTAGTTGTCTGTTCTTCATAGGGGATCCAGTTGAGGTAAAGTAGTTCCTCTGTTTACTTAGCATTCTAAAATAATGTCCAAAAGCACATCAGCTGTAAATATATTTTTTTTCATATAGTAACATTTATTTTTAGAGAAGTTTAAGATTATGAAAGGTTACATGGAAAGTAAAGGGTTTCCCATATACCTCACTTCTCCCTCTCCCACATTTACTCTATTAATAACACCTTCCATTAATGTAAAACGTTTGTTACAAATTGACAACAAATATTGAAGCATTACTACTAACCATGGACTATAGCTAATGTTATGATTTAAACTTTGTACTTTTGACTCTTATACTTTTTGACAAAATGTATTATGGCCTGTATCTGTCATTGCAATAGTATGCAGAACAATTCCAATGACCAAATAATGCTATATCTTCCACCTGTTCTTTCTTCCCCACCCCTCAGAACTTCTGTAGCCACTATCTTTATGTCAAAGTTACAAGTTTTTCCTTTACTACAATAATAAGTCTACTTTGGTCCATGGTTACATTCCTCCTTTATATCTGTTCATTCCTCAAACCTGAGGATTTTGGGATGGTGATGCCCAATCTGCTTAATACTGACTAGGATCTTAGATTTCATGGGGCACATGGCAGGGACTGCTTTGCTGCAATTACAGGAAACATTTTCGGTTTTTTGGATGATGGTTGCCCATCATCATCATTTGATTAGTTATCCTGGTCAACTCTGATGAACTGGAGCATAGGTGTTGGCCACAACTCTGCTGAGTTTCAGGGTTCAACTACCTTGTGAACAAATCAAAGATTTAAGTTTTTAGGATGTATACTTAATGAGCATAGTGTTAATTTTAGGTTCAAATAAACAAGGTAGAAAAATCGTGTGTAGGGGAATTATAAATGAGTCTGACAAAGCTACATTGGGGGAAAAGATTACCATATATCTTAAGGCAAGGCTCAGCAATGATGTTTTGATTTCATGGGCCTGAGTGTCTTGCCTATAGTGTCCAGATGTCCCTAGAGCCCTTAGAATCACCCTGGTTTGAGTCTTTGTTTACTGTGTCAGTTAGTGAGTTCTGTCTGAGACGTCCATAAGCATAACCTAAGAAATAATCTTTCAACTCACTGTGAAATCTCTTACGCATAAAAACACTTTTGTATTTAAAAGATCTTTTTTGAATTTCTTTTAATACAAGGTCTTTTTGCATATGCATCACTTGTTGGAACTCGGTATTAATCCCTTGTTGTCAGTAGGTACATCTCCAGGATCCATGTCCCATACCTGAGAGACGGTACTTAGTTTATTTTGTGAGTTTGGCTTAGAGAGAAGTCACATTTTAATAATAAGGAGGTTTCCAGGAGGTAACTCTTATGCAATGGTTATTATTAGGCTAAGTTTCAATTTTATAAGAATAAGTATAAATTTTATACTTATTCTTATAAAATTTTATAAGAATTTTATAAAATTCTTTTTTATATTTTTTATAAAAATTTATAAAAAATTTTTTTTTTATAAAATTTTATAAAATTTTATAAGAATAAGTATAAGTATAAATAAGAATAAATTTTATAAGAATATAAAATGCTTGGTATCTCTTTTGTTTTCTTTGATTAGGTACTCCCTATGGACTCTAGAGATTCTTGCCACTCTATTTGAGAACATAGTAAGATTCCCCAGGATGGGAGTTTAATATTTTGTTGGTTATTGTGTGGGCCTCCACCCCCTGAGATAACACCCTATAAGAACAGGGACACACTTATATTATTACATAGAGGCATGTCCCAGATGCTCCCTTCCCCACACATTGCCCTACCACTGACACCCTGCACTAGCAACCCTCCCCTGCCATAAATATGGAAAAACACTCCCACAATTGTATTCTCAACCACAGTGCTCAACCTCCCCAAAGTTCATCTGTTCCTTCCTCTAGCCTTACCCCCAGGACTATGGACACACTCACACTTCAACATGACACACCACAAGCACACTCACACTTCAACATGATCTGCCCCATTCACATTGTTGAACCACCATCACCTCCATCCACTGACAAACTATGACCATCCACTTTATCATAGATTCTGCCCAGATTGAATATTGGCTCACCCCTCTCTATTCCCTTTCTATGACCTGGTTACATATTTTCAGTCTTTACCTACGTGAATCTACTCCATATCCTTAGTTCATATCACTGAGATCATGCAATATTTTTCCTTTAGTGACTGGCTTTCTTCAAAAACATGAGGCATTCAAGATTCATCCATGTTGTCATGTGTCAATACTTCAATCCTTCTGAAAAGTCAGTAATAATCTAAATTTTTATACCACATTTGGTTTATCCATTCATCCATTGATTGACACTTGAATTGTTTCCAAATTTGGCAATTATGAACAATGTCACGATAAACATTGGAGTGCATATATCTGTTCACTTCCCTGTTTACAATTCTTCAGGATATATCTCTAGTAGTGGGATTGCTGGATCATATGGTGATTCTATACTCACCTACCTGAGGCACCATCACATCATTCTCTACAGTGGGTGTACCATTGTACATTCCCATCAGGACTGGGTGAGAGTTCCTATTCCTCCACATACACTCCAACACTTGTAGTTTTTGTTTTTTAATAGTAGCCAATGTAGTAGGTATTAGTTGATATCTCATTGTAGTTTTGATTTAGATTTCCCTAATAGCTAGTGATTTTGAGCATCTTTTCATTTGCTTTTAAGCATTTATGTTTTCTCTTTGGAAAGTGTCTATACAAATCTTGTGCTCATTTTTAAATAGGTTGTATGTTTTTTTTAATTTTTGAAATGTCAAAATTATTTATATATGCTGAATATTAGAACGTTATTGGAAAGTGTTTTATGGAATATTTTCTTCCAGTGAGTAGGCTGCTTTTTCACTTTCCTGACAAACTATTTTAAAGTGCTCTTTTTTTTTTATTTTGAGGAGGTCTCATTTATCTAATTTTTCTTTAATTGCTTGAAATTTGGGTATAAATTTTATGAAACCATTTCCTACTACAAGATCGTGTAGAAACTTACCTTCATTATCTTCTAAGTGGTTTATAATCTTGGCTCTTATATTTAGGTCTTTGATCCATTTTTAGTAAATTTTTGTATAGGGCATGAGATTGTGATCCTTTCTCATTTTTTGCATATGGATATCCAGTTCTCTGAGTAAATATTCTGCCCCAATTCAATGTGCTTGCTAGCCTTGTTGAATATCAGCTAGTGTGTATGCATGGATCGATCTCTGAAACCTCAATTCGATTCCATTGGTCAATTTTTCTCTTTGTACTAATACCATGCAGTTTTGACCACTGTAGTTTTGTAATGTGCTTTAAAGTCAGGTAGTGTGAACCTTCCAATTTTGTTTTTCTCTTTCAAGATGTTTTTGGCTATTCAGCTTACCTTATTATTCCAAATAAAATTGATATTTGGGTTTTTTAGTTTAGTTTAAAAATGCTGTTATAAATTTTATTGGGATTACATTAAATCTCTAAATCAATTGTGTAGGATAGGCATCTAATGATATTTAGTCTTCCAATATATGAAGATGGAATATTCAGGCATTTATTTAGGTCTTCTTTTATTTTCTTTAGCAATGTTGTTGTTTTCTTTGTACAAGCCCATTACATCCTTACTCAAATTTATTGCTGGATATTTGGCTCTTTTAGTTGATATTTTAAAAGAAATTTTTTTCATGATTTCCTCCTGAGATTGATCACTAATAGTGTACAGAAATGCTACTGACTTTTGCATGTTGATCTTATATCTTGCCATTTTAGTGAACTCATTTCTTAGCTCTAGAAGCTTTGCTGTAGTTTTTAAGAACTTTCTTCATATAGGATCATGCCATCTGTATATAATGAAATGTTCCATTCTTCATTTCTAATTTGGGTGCCTTTATTTATTTTTCTTTTCTAAGTCCTCAAGCAAGTATTTCTAATACAATGTTAAATAAGAGTGGTGAAAATGAACATCCTCCTCTTGTTCCAGATCTTAGAGGGAAAGCATTTATCATTTCACCATTGAGTATGATAATATCTGTGGGATTTTCATATATGCCCATTACCATGTTGAGGGAGTTTCTTTCTACTCCTATTTTTTTTTTCAAGAAAGAATGCTGTATTTTGTCAAGTGCCTTCACTGCATTGAAAGAGATGATAATTTGAATTTTTACTTTGATCTGTTAATTTGGTGTATTACATTGATTGATTTTCTTATGTTGAACCATCCTTGAAAACCTGAGTTAAAACACACTTGATCTTGAAGTAAAATTCATTTGCCATATTAGATTATATTACCATGTTGAGAAATTTTGCATCAAAGTGTATTAGAGAGATTGGACTTCAGTGCTATAGCATCATTACATGGCTTTGGTATTAGGGTGATATGGGCATCTGAAGCAGTTTGCCATTATTTATGAGTTCCAAAAATGGATATTGGATTATGTTTGTAAACTGGTCTGTTCCTCTGGGCATAATTAAATTATGACTAGGGCTTTGACTGGGCTACATCAGCAGGACATTGAGTTCCCACCCTTTGTTAGGTGGGGACTAACATAAAAAGGCATGGCAAAAGGCACATTTGGAGTTTGACACTGGAGTTTTAATGCTGGAGCACAGGGAAGTAAGCACACAGAAGAGCTTGGTTGTGAGGAAGGAGAGAAGGTCCCAGGAAAAGGGATGAGCTGATTGCCTGATAGTCTAATGCTTACCTTGTGGAGAGAAGGTAGCCTGAGCCCAGAGAGAATAAAGTCCCAGGAAGAGAGGAACTCAGGAAGACTGAACTCTTGGCAAATGTTGGTAGCCATTTTGCTCCAACATGTGGCAACAAACTTTGGTGAAGGAAGTAACTTATGCTTTATGGCCTGGTAACTGTAAGCCTCTATCTCAAATAAATACCCTTTTCCAAATGCCAACAGATTTCTGGTATTTTGCATCAGCACCCCTTTGACTGATTAATACAGCATCATAAAATGAGTTAGGTAATGTTCCCTCCTCTTCAATATTTTTAGAAGCGTTTGAACAGACTTGATATTAGTTCTTTCCAGAATGATTGGTAGAATTCACCTATGAAGACATCCGTTCCTGGGTTTTATTGTTTGGGAGGTTTTTGATGACTAATTCAATCTCATGCCTTGTGATTTATCTGATGAGTTCCTCTATGTCTTCTTTTGGCAATGTAGGTGTCATATATGTTTATCAAAATTTGTCTGTTTCATTTAAATTGTCAACTATGTTGGCATATAATTTTTTGAAAGTGTTATCTTATGATACTCTATTTCTGTGGGGTCAGAGTTATTTTCCTCTCTTTCATTTCTGATTTTATTTGTATCTTTTCTTTTTTTTTCTTTGTTAGTCTAGCTAAGGGTTTGTCATATAGATTAATCTTATGAGAGAACCAGGTTTTGATTATGTTAATTTTTTCTAATGTTTTTTATTCTAATTTTCATTTAATTCTGATGTAATATTTCAAATGTTCTTCCTTCATCTTTCTTTGGGATTAGTTTGTTTTTCTTTTTCTAGTTTCCCCCAGATGTGCAGTTACATGTTTCATTTTAGGTCTTTCTTCTTTTTTAATGTAAATATTTAGGTCTATATATTTCCCTCTAAGCATTGATTTAGCTCAATACCGTTAATTTTGATATTTTGCATTCTTATTTTCATTTTTGTTGAGGTAGTTACTGATTTCTCTAGCAATTTCCTCCTTGACCTACTGCTTGTTTAAGAGTGTGTTGTTTTACTTCCATATCTTTGTGCCTATTCTGGTTGTCAAACCCTTATTAATTTCCAGTTTAATTTCATTCCTCTAAAATAAATGTCTTTCTATAATTTCAATGTTTCTGAATTTTTGCAACTTGTTCTATGGCCTAGCATATGGACTATCTTGGAGAATGATCCATGAGCACTTGAGTAAAAGGTATATCCTGCTGTTTTGGGGTGTAACATACTGTATATGTCCATTTGGTCAAGTTTCTCTAATGTATTGTTAAGATTTCTGCGATTGTGGGAACATGGCCAATGGGTTAGGCAGATAAGACTCAGCTCTTACTAAAACAACAGAGAAAGAACCAGAAGCTCCCTTGCAGACCTGCTTTTGGGTATAGCAAGCCAGGACACCGCATCACAACTCTCAGAGGAGTGAGGGTCAGGGAGATGAAGATGACAAAACAAGTAATCATGAGTTATTAAACTTTCCAGCTGCCAGGAATGGCTCACCTCCCCCACCCCTGAGATAATAAGGGAGGGTACAATTCCTGGTGAATTGTTTCTAACTGAGAGGAGAGCAGTTGTTATTCTCACTGCCATCTCCTTTGGATATATATAGAATGGAAAGGTGCCCTAGGTCACCTAGGAAGCTACTGGACAGATAGGGAACCCAGGGGAAAATCATGGGTTTTCTTGCCTAGGTGGCTGGAAACAGCACACATACCTGACCCTCAGGGTGGATAGCCTAGGTGGATACCCTGGTCCCTGCTCCAAGCAGGAGTGTGACAGCAGATTCCCTGTGAGGAAGAGGGGTCTGGGAGGGTGGAGAGTAATTTCTTTGTGGTGAATTTAGCCAGCTGGGGCCCCCTTGAATTTTGGAAGGGAACTGGACTCAACAGGGAGAAGGGAGGTGATCTCCTAAGGCAGGCTGACACACCCAGATGCTTAGGTAAAGAAAGGAATTACATGAAAGAGGAGGCAGATCCAGGTTTTTGATCAACAAGATTCCAGTGAACTGTAGGGAATCTAACCTGCCATAGAGAAAAGGGGCAGATAGACTTCTGAATGTTTACTTAACCTAAAGAGGAAGAATAACTCAGGTGAAGAATTCCTGCCTAGCATATGCAAGGTCCCAGGTTCAATTCCCAGTTCTTCCTTGAGAAGTGATCCACCAAGTTATCAGGCATCCAGCTGAAACTTTATGACAGGGAACATATTGGCACTCAGTTTGTATTAGCTTTTCTTGGATCTCTTTTTTTTTAAAGTTCCTTTTTAAAATTTCCCTTATTTTACGTGCTAAATCCCAGTGCAAAACCTGCAGAATGCAGGCTGCAGGATGAGTGATCGATGAACACCAGCACCCTGAGAAGATCTTTAGGGGTCTAAGAAAGAAGGCTATTTTTCTCTTTATTTTTTAAAATTTTTTAAATTTTTTGATCTGTCTCCTATTTTAAAATGAGTTGCTGCTGTCTTATTTCTTGTTTATTGTGTTTCCCCTTCATTACTTTCTCTGTTGGTTTCTTTTTCTTTTTCTTTTTTTTCTTGTTCACAGATTTACTCTACCTATATTATTCTTTACTCTCCTTCATCTTTATATCTTCTATTTTCTGTTGTTGTTTTTTCATACCACTTCTTTTATTTGGTCTCCAATTTTACTTGTTTTCATTTCTCTCTCTCCTTTTTTCTATTTTTACTTATCTTTTTTTACTTTTTTAGTCTCTCTTTGCTCATTTCTTTAACTTTTTTTGACATTCCAGTCTTTTAATTCATTCTACATATTTTTTTCTATTCTGTTTCCTGTTTCATTGTTTCTATTCCACTTTTCTAAACTTGTTCCTTTGTGCTTCTTACTGGTGTTAATTTTTCAGTTTCCTAGATCTTGTATGGCTCCTCTCCTAACTTTTACTATTATTACTACTATTATTCTTTTTCTCTTCCTATCTCTTGCCTTTTCTCTGGTCCTAAGTCTTTTCTTTCAAAGGAACATAGACAACAACAAGGAAATTGAATGAGAGGAGTGAAGTGTCAAGGTGAAACCTTACCGCACACACAAAAACAACAAAATAAAGCATAGAATAGAGACAGAAGCTCATCAATTGAATAAACCTATCAAGACAAACAAATGCTTAGACACCAACAAAAATTACAAGCCATACTAAGAAACAGGAAGACAGTACACAGTCTAACAAACAAATTGAAAACCAGAAGGAGATGCAGAACATGTAAAAACTAATCAGAGATGTCGAAATGAATATCATCAATCAACTTAATGAAGTGAAGGAAGAGATTAAGGATATTAAGAAGTTACTGGGAGACCATACTGAAAAAGTTGTAAACATACATAAAAAGATAATGGACATGATGGAGATGAAAGGCACAATCCAAGAAATTAAAATTATACTGCAAGAACACATCAGCAGATTTATACAGGTAGAGGAAATATTCAGCAATATGGAAGACAGTACATCTGAAATATAACAGAAGGTAGAACAGATAGATAAAAACAAGAAAATCAGCAGATACTTATGGATTTGAATGACAACATGAAACACAGAAAAACAAGCATTATAGGCATCCCAGAGGGAGAAGAGAAGGGAAAGGGGATCGAAGGGATGTTGGAGGAAATAATGGTTGAAAACTTCCCAATCTTATTTAGGGAGATGAGTGTACATGTCTAGAAAATGCAGCACACCCCAAACAGTATAAATACTAAAAGGCATACTCCAAGACATATATTTTTCAAATTGTCCAATGCTCAAGACAAAGACAGAATACTGAAAGCAGCAAGAGAAAAGAGAACTGTCACATCCAAGGGAAGCATGATAAGATTAAATGCTGATTCCTCATCTGAAACCATGGAGACAAAAAGGCAGTGGTATGATATCTATGGTGCTAAAAAAAAAAATCTTCAAGCCAAGAATTCTCTATCCAGCAAAGCTTGCATTCAAAAATGAGGAAGGGCTCAAAATATTCACAAAAAAACAGAAATTAAGAGAATATGTTAACAAGAAACTTGCACTTCAAGAAATGCTAAAGGGAGTTCTACAGGTTGGAAGGAAAAAAACAGGAGAAAGAGAGTTGGAGGAGAGTTACAAACAACTAAAAAGATAGAAAGATAAATAAAAGCAAAATATAGCATAAATAAATCTAAAGAAAATAAGGTAATTAATCCATTGAAAGCAATAACATTGAATTTTAATGGATATAACTCACCAGTCAAGAGACACAGATTGGCAGAATAGATAAGGAAATATGACCCATCTACATGCTGTCTACAAGAAACCCACCTTAAACCCAGGGATACAAGGAGGCTGAAAGTGAATGGTTGGAAATCAATTTTTCAAGCAAACAGTGACCAAAAGAGGGCAGGAGTATCTATGCTAATATCAGACAAAATAGACTTTAAATGAGAAACTATTGTAAAAGAAAAAGAAGGAAACTATATATTAATAAAAGAGTTAATCTACCAAGAAGAAAGAACAATCATAAACATTTATGCACCTAACCAGGATGTCTCAAAATTCATGAGGCAAACACTGGAAAAACTATGTGGAGAAATTGAGACTTTTAAGATTATAGTGGCGGACTTTAATACACCATTATCACCATTAGATAAAACAACTTTACAGGGAATCAATAAACAAAAACTTTGAATAATACATTAGAGGACATGGACCTAATATATATATGCAGAACATTACAAACTAATTCCATGGGATACACATTATTATCAAGGGCACATGGATCATTCTCCAGGATAGACCACATGTCAAGCCACAGAACAACTCTCAATGAATTCAGAAAGATAAAAATTATACAAAGTAATTTCTCTGACCACTATGGAATGAAGCTGGAATTTAGTAAGGGCCAGAGAATCAGATCAGGCACAATGATATGGAAGGAAGTTAAACAATACCCTCTTAGATAAGCAGTGGGTCAAGGAAGAAATTTTGAAAGAAATCAGTAACTACCTTGAAACAAATGAAAGTGACAACACAATGTATCAAAACCTATGGGATGCAGCAAAAACAATATTCAGAGGGAAACTCATAGCCAAAAACACTTTTATTAAAAAAAAGAAAGAACTAAAATTGAAGAGCTAACTGCACACCTAGAGGAATTAGAAAAAGAACAACAAATGAATGTCAAAGGACATAGAAAAAAAGAAATAAAAGATTAAAGTAGAAATAAATGAAATCGAAAATAATAAAGCACTAGAAAACAATATACAAAACCATAAGAATATTAATAAATTTGACAAACCTTTAGCTAGACTAACAAAGAAAAAATAGAGAAGATGCACATACATAAAATAATAAATGAGAAAAGGAATATCACCACTGACTCCACAGAAATAAATGATATCATAAAAGGATATTTGAAAAATTATATGCCAATAAGATGGATAATTTAGAGGTAAAGGACAAATTCCTAGGAACACACTAGCAGCCTACATTGTCAAAAGAAGAAATTGATGAACTCAATAAACCAATCACAAGTAACAAGACAGAATTAATCATCAAAAACCTCCCATCTAAGAAGAACACAGGACCAGATGCTTCACAGGCAAATTCTACCAAACATTCCACAAAGAACTAACACCAATACTGCTTAAACTTTTCCAAAAAATAGAAGTAGAGGTAACGTTTCCAAAGTCATTCTATGATGCCAACATCACCCTAATACCAAAGCCAAAGACATCACAAGAAAAGAAATCTATAGACCAATCTCTCTAATGAAATGAGATGCTAAAATCCTGAACAAAATACTTGCTAATTGTATTCAACAACAAATCAAATGAATTATACACCATGACCAAATGGGTTTAATCCCTGGTATGGAAGGATGGTTCAACATAAGAAAATCATTTAATGTAATACACCAAATTAACAGATCAAAAGAATAAAACCACATGATCATCTCTACAGATGCAGAAAAAGCATTCTACAAAATACCTCATACTTTCCTGATAAAACATTACAAAAGGCAAGAATAGAAAGAAACTTCCTCAAAATGATAAAGGGTAAATATGAAAAACCCACAGCAAACATTATATTCAATGGTGAAATCCTAAAGCTTTCCCTCTAAGTTTGGGAACAAGATAAGGATGCCCATTTTCAATGCTTCTATTTAATATTGTGTTAGATGTACTTGCACAAGCACTTAGGCAATAAAATGATATAAAAGCCATCCTAATTGGAAAGGGAGAAGTAAAAATTTCACTATTTGCAGATGACATGATTCTATACATAGAAAGCCCTGAGAAATCTACCACAACTTTTTTGAGCTTATAAATGAATTCAGTAAATTTGCATGTTATAAGATCAACATGTAAAAATCAGTAGCATTTCTGTATGAAAATAATGAGTAACCTGAGGAGGAAATCAAGAAAAAATCCCATTTATACAAGTGAATAAAATAATCAAATACCTAAGAATAAATTTAACTAAAGATATAAATGACTTATATGCAGAAAACTACACAACACTGTTAATGGAAATCAAAGAAGACTTAAATAAATGAAAACTATTCCTTATTCATGGATAGGAAGACTAAAACTCATTAAGATGTCTAGCCTATCCAAACTGATCTACAGATTTAATGCAATCCCAATAAAAATCATCACAGCATTTTTTACTGAATTGGAAAAAGTAATCATGAAAGTTGTTTGGAAGAGAGAGAGGCCCCAAATAGCCAAA
>JAQZBX010075372.1:0-14605 GCA_029593785.1 Cabassous unicinctus
AATGTAATTATGAATATAGAGATACAGTTTAACCCTAAGTATTTCTAAATAGTTAATTGAGCACTTTTTCATAACTTTTAAAATTCTCTCTCAAACTAGGCATTAAATAATATTCAAGTTAGCATATATATAACAATAAGTTATATATCCTAAATCATGGTTGGCACAAAATTAAATTTTAAAATTCTACTTATATTCCTTTTCAAGTCAGAAACAAAAAGATCACTGCCACACTTTCCATTGTTCTTAAATTTTCTTGGATAGAAACCAATGCAGTAAAATTTAAAATGAAAATAGCTGTTAGAAATTATATAGAAGAGATATTATTTATACATTATTTGGAGCAAGTAGATGATCTTGAAAAAAATCCAGACACCTATCATGTCATGATAAATACCAAAAATTCAAAATATTTCCTAATGTAATGAAATATCAAGCTTATGATATACAGAGAAATCTCATCCTTAATGACAATAAGCATAAAATACTGTTAACAAGAAATAATCATGGTTTTCATAAACACCAACACAGTAGCATTTACCAAAATGGTCTTTATAGCTCAAGAGGAAATTTCCTGTTCCTGGAATTGGAATATGAATTTTTTTAAAATGCCAACTCTTTATAAATTAATTTACATCTTTAATGATATCCTTATTATAATTCCACTATTACCCTTGCATATGGCTAGATGATTCTGAATTCATCTACAAGAATTAGCTGAGGCCAGGAATGAAATTGTGATAGAATGCTAGGTGACTTCATCTATTTAATATTTAAATATATTATGCAGATACATAATTAAAAATAAGGACCATAAGAATTTACAGCTTGCTCACTCTAAAGGCATAAAAATAATGAAACAGATGAACATTTTAAGATGATCAAAGAAACCCCATAAATTTAATCGCTGACCACAAGACTTTTATTGATAAATCAAAGAGTAAATATACTAATGAAAAATAGTGAAACCTGCATGGCTTGGTGCTATATGGGAAAACTCAACTTTGCACATAACTTTCCTGTAAGCCTAAAAATGATGGGACAGTTTAATTAGTTAAATTAAAATGTAATAAATAATTATTCATCATTAATAAAACCTAATCTAAAAACGGTATGTAAATAGAATATGCCACTTTTATATGGTGGAATATTCATAATCTGATGGGTATTGGATTATGTTAGAAAATGTTCATTAGATTCTTTTATGTGAAAAGAGGCCAGTCTTTATTTAGTCTCTGTTTCTGCTTAATTTATGTAAAAAATAACTATTATATAAATTAAATGCAAACAATGACTAATCATTAGAGTGGAGATTAATTTTTGGCCATAAGATTGGCAAAGGCCCCACAAAACATAACATGTACAGATGACTCAAAGGCAGTGAACTGAAAGGCCAAGAGCAGTCAAAGTTTATGGCTTTACTTACTCAGCCATAAGTAGGAATGCAGTATTAACACATGGAATAACATGAATGAATCTTGAAGACTTTATGTTGAGTGAAGCAACACTGACACTGAAGGACAAATATTACATGGCCTTACTGATGTGAATTAACCAAATTGAGCAGACTCACCAATCTATAGTCTGGAACATAGGTTTACAGGAGATGGAAAGGGAATAGAGGGTTGTGAGGCAATACTCATATGTGCAAATCTATGATAATGTGTAAGGGTGTAGTTGTGCAGTGGATAGGTGTGACAGTGGTACAGTGATGCTATTGGGTTTGGCAGTCTTGTTCTGTGAGGAAGGTATTGTGGCACTTTTTGAGATGGACTATCCATAGAATGAGGGTAGTGTCAGGAGAAGGAACAGGTGAAATCCGGGGATTTCAGGTCTGCAGTTAAAACTACAAATATTGGGAATGTTCTTTTGGCAAATATGGCAGGGGAGGGTTACTGGTGTAGGGTATAGGATGTGGGGGGGATAACAACAGGGCACACCTGAGGCAGCCTTCTAAGGAATATGTAAGTGTTCATCTTGCCATAGTATATTACATTAGTGGGTGGGATCCCTTACAAAAAATAAGAAAATATTACACTCTATGTTCTCAAATAGAGGGGTAAGGTTCTCTCAAGAATATAGGCAGTACCTAATAAAAGAGAACAATATGGTAAACCCTCATATTACTGCAAATAATTATGAATCTTAAACTTCAAAAACTGAAAATTAGTGGTTACAATAGGTCCCGACGGGAGAAGTAGGGAAGAATGGAATAGATGGAACATAGGGCATTTTTAGGGCATTAGATTTGTTCCGCACCATCTGGCAATAATGGATACAGGCCATTTTAAATTTCATCAAAATTTATATATTGTACCTTCCAAAATGTAAATCATAATGTAAATCATTGACTATGGCTAGTAGCAATGTTTCAATAATTGTACATCAATTGTAAAAAATGTACCATCCAAATATAAAATAAGGGAGAGGGTGAAAGGGGGAGGTTGTTGGGTATTTGGGAATCCCCTATATTCTTTTTTTTTTCTTTTTCTTTTAATTTTTAATTTTTTTTATTGTGGGTAAAAATCAAAATTTTCACATTACATACCAATATTTGTAAAATGATATATAAATACATATGCATATATGTGCGTTTGTTCTTTATGTGACATTTTAGTAACCTAAAGCTTCTTTGAAGATAAAATGAAAAAATATAAGGCACTGGGGGAATATAAGGAAGAAAGTATCACTGTACATATGAGATGACATATCTTACAATGATGAAAAACAATTTTTTAAAAAAATTTTGTTTTATTTGTTGTTTTTAAAACTATATTTATTATTTCATTATCTTATTGGTTTTATTTGGTTATTTTGTTGGCTTCATTTATAAGGAGGTTTTGGATCACAGAAAAGTCACAGCTGCCACAGGGGAGGATCACTGGTATTGGGTGTTAGTGATGGGTGATGCATAGGAGGGGTTTCACCTGGGCAATACCTCAAAGTTATATGAATATGTTCATGTGTTCATGGGGCATTGTCACAGTGTGTGGAGTTCCACACAATAACCCAAAGATTATCAAATTACCATCCTGTGGAACTTTGCTAAATTCTTTAATGGGACAGCAAGAATCCCCTAAGTACAGGGGCAGTTTCTAGTGAAGGACAGATTATTGCAATGGGCCCTTGATATTGATTATTGTACACATAACCTATTTTTTTAATTGAAACTTAACCTAGTATTACATATTGCCTAAGAGTTACCTCCTGAAAGCCTCCTTAATACTCAGAAGTGGTCTTTTTGTAAGCTAAACTCAGCATATAAATGCACTACATTCCCCCATTCATGAGACATGACTCCCAGGGATGAGCTACCCTGGCACTGAATGATTATTACCAAGCATCAACTATCAAAGCAATTGGAAAAGACCTTGAACAAAAGGGGAAAAGGGTAAATAAAAATGTGTTTTTATGGTTAAGGGATTTCTAAGTGAGTCAGGAGTTCATTCCAGAGGTTACGTTTATGCATGTCTCAGCAAGATCTCATTGACTGTCACAGAATATATTGCCTCAAAAAACAGGGCTTCTGAGGGCTCTGGAGGCATCCAGACGTTATAGGTCTGGCAAACAGCTCAGGAGTTTGGTGCCCTGCCATGAAGCCTTTCTTAGGAATTTATGCTCCCCAGTGTGACAGAATTGGCCTCATTTGTGATTTCCCTACATGCGACTCTTCTGCCCCTTATATTTGAACCTATAGTTAGTATTATGCTTGATATGGGTATGCTCAAGAGACTTAAATGTTTGGTCCATCCATATGTCAATTTGATCCTTAATCTCAGCAGACTTACAACCCCTACTCTCTAGTTCATTGATCTCACCCTAGACAACTAACAAGGAGATGATGATGGGCAATATCCATCCCAAGGAATACAGAGAGTCTGTAACTGCAAGCAAGATATTCCCATTCATCTGCCCCATGGGATCTAAGCTCCCTTTCAGTTAGAGACAGAGTGAGCATCATAATCCCAAAATCTTCAAAATTGGGGAAAGAACAATGAATTAAATTAGACTTACTATTACTCTACTATAGATTTATTTTTATTCTAGCCATGGGAGAAATTTAATCATTGATGTTAAAGCAGTTACCACCAGAGTTTCTGAGGGGAGAGAGAGGGAAATTAGATGTAATATGGGG
The DNA here is from genome assembly GCA_029593785.1 of Cabassous unicinctus. Lineage (NCBI taxonomy): Eukaryota > Metazoa > Chordata > Mammalia > Cingulata > Chlamyphoridae > Cabassous > Cabassous unicinctus. The sequence goes on from JAQZBX010075372.1 coordinate 4,136, forward strand.
GCATTTTAAGTTCATTGGACTTTTCCTACATGATGATGCTATGACAGATATAAGCCATTATATATATTGTCATAAATTAGAAAAAAGTGTGGAACAGAGTGTAAACTATTATATAAATTATAATCCATGGTTAGCTGTAATGTTTCAATATGTGTTGATCAATTGTAACAAATATATCACACTTATGAAGGATGTTGTTAATGTGGGAAAGTGTGGGAGTGGTAGGGAGTAAAGCATATGAGAATTCCCTATATTTTTTATGTAACATTTATGTAATCTAAAGTATCTTTTAAAAAGTAAAAGAATGTATTAAAGATCATGTTTCATGTGAAAGCCACTGTGAAAATGAATGTATCCTGTACAGGTATTTTGTTTCAAAAACTATCTACCTGCATTTCGCTGGAACTTTCCCATCAATACATATGAATGCTCAAATGTGTCCTGTCTTGAAAATAAAAAGAAAAGTCCCCTTTTCACTGCACATACCTCCACTTGGACAGATGTTCTGCTTTTCCTAGGTTCACATTATCCCTAACATTCCTTATTCTAATTGCTCTTCCATTCCCTTTATTTAATTGTTATCCATGCCCACCTGCATTGTTGAACTCAATGGAATATTATTTTTTATAAAAAATGTAATAAATACAAAACTCATTAATTAAATAAGCAAGCAAGGAACTCTCAGTCCAGGACTAGACTGAATTAGCACTCAGATGGGTTTAAATAAAACATTTCAGCTTCTATTCAACTTGAACCCTTCCTTCAGTATCTACTTGGCTCTCGACTCACATGGAGTGTTTCTCAGAAAGGAAAGTCTCCAGGTGGAAATCTGAATTCCTTTTTGAGTCTTTGTTGATGTAGAGTGAAACTATGTCCCCAGACAATAAATCAGGAAGGAATCTTCATTTGGTCCCCCAGCCGCAGCTAGGACTCCAAGGAAACCACCCTGCCCTTTCCTGTCTGAGGTTGCATGAATTGTGAAACAGCCACAAAGGAGGTACTTACAGCTTCCTCATACCTGCTCCTTAGGCACATTTGCTCATTTTTACTCCAACAGCTAGTCCATTTTATCCCTTTTGGAAACTATTCTGAACAGAAAAAAAATCCTGATTATTGTCTGTTCCCAAGAGACTAGTTTCTCAGACTGATGAATCTTGTTTTTATTATTTGTCCTCCATGAACTCTTCTTCCTTCTATAGGTCTAACCAAGAAAAAAACTATCCAATATTTGAACTAGAGGTTGTATAAGGCTTAAGACTGAGGAATGTAACTTGAGTAGTTCCCTTGGATCTCCAAAGCACTGATTTTGGGTGAAGACACAGCCCTTGTCATTGCCTCCCAAATTTCCATTTATCCTATTCAACCAAGTGGAGAAACTGGGTTCATTTGACATAAAACCACGGATACTACATACTTTTGCTTGATAATGATTTGCCAAATCAATTAGGAATGTAATGCTTGGAATACAAATTAGGATCTGTTATATAATCCCTCAATATAAAATGTTTATTAATTTTAAGAGATATATTTTTATCTTTTATGCACGATGGGCTGTTCACACCAACTTGTAGGGAATTTCCTTTTTTTTAAATTTATCCCCTTATACTTGAATCGTGCATAATTTCTTTAATTAATGGTTCTATTAGTTTTCATTCATTTAAACACTTAAAAATCAATATGCAAGTGTGCATTTTTAATTTTTTGTAGTAACAGAATTACAACTCAAAATTCATCTTTTATGATTTTCAGTTTACTATTCTCTAGTAGTAATTATAGTGACTATATTGTGATTCTATCACCAACATACTTTTTGACCTCAGTCAGAAACTCTGTACTCATTAAGCAATATCTTCCATTTATCTCATCATTGACCCCTGGAAATCTGCTTTTACATTATGACAAAATGAAAAATAATGAATGACATAAGGGTGAGAATGGGAAACCAGAGATATAATCAGATCTAGAGAAGGAAAGCCACAGACATGGAAATAGAGAACACCCAGGAATTGAAATGAAGCATGGCAAGTGAGAACAGCATGTGGTGGACAGAATGGATGGAGTAAAATCCAAAGTACACTCCATGGTTAACCAATGGAGAATTTTTTATTTGGGTGCCTTTTCCATTACATGCTCATCTCTGTGTCTCCAGAGTAACTTCAAGTAAAACCCATTCTCACTCCTCATTGCTGCCCACAGAATTTCCTGGGCTCCTCTGGGTCATCAAGAGTTCTTCAGTGAAGCAAGATTTCTCCTGTTAAATTAATTAATGAGTCAGACAGGATGTCCTGACCTTGAGGAAGTTATTGAGAAGGAAAAGGCTGTATTTCTTCTTAACATAATAATGCTGATCTGGAGGCAAGGGGCAGAGAAAGAATGCTTACATTTGGGGAAGCCATGATAATATGGAGTAGAAATTCCAAGGCTGCTTATGAAATGTATAGTTTGTCTCTCTCTCTCTTCAAGAATTTAACAAAGCTGAGGAAAGTGAAAATGTAAAGCGTCATCATTCAAGGCTTGGGATTTTAAGAATCACAATAAAATTGTATTTAATTTAATTGGAATTAATTCTTGAGTAGACTGTTTATAAAGATGTCCCAATTTCCTACTTTACTTTGAATCCATATCTTTTCTTTTGATGGTACAGTACTCTCTTTCAGGATGTGGAATCAATTTAGCCTCCTTTGATTCTGGACTGGACTTAAAGTGTTTAATTTGCTTTGACCAAGAGAATATGGCAGAAATGACATTTTGCCTCAAAAGGCTCTAGCATGTTTCTGCTAATCTCCCATGGACCTCTAGCTCAGTCTTTTGAGCAACTCCAGCTTAGCCTGTTGCAAGATGAAGACATGTGGAGAAACTATTGCACAGTAGAGCACATCCTAGACCAGCCTATAGCAACCAAATCCCCAATATAGATAGAGCCCAGCCAAATCTAACAAAGCCTCTATAGCTGACACACAGCTGGTTACACTGTAATGAGCAGTATTGCATAGATCCAAATATCTCCATACCAAAGATTTGGTTGCTATAAAAGAAGCATTGTCATAAACCAAGTACTTAGAGACAATCTGTTATGCAGTCATAATTAACTTACACCATAATCAATGTAAAAAGACCTAAGGTCGTCCAGAACACTTGGCTGCTGCTTACTTTTGGCATTGCCACAAATATTTCAATACTGCATTAATGATCACTCTCTTTTTAAAGTTCATTTCAAAAAACTGCTTTAAACAGGAACTACCACTCTTTTTCACTTGCTGGAAAGTAGATTCTCTTTTTTTAAGTTTATTTCACATAACTGTTTTAAACAGGGACTACCACTGTGATTCACATGCTGGAATATAGGATATATTGGAAGGGAATGCATGTTTGTGCAGAAATAACTCCTGTCCCTGAAACAGAATATTGCAGGAAGCATTTTGGGCATTATTTCAAGCTCTTATTAAGTCATTCTTTCTTCATAAGGATGGAAGGGCATTTTGAGTAAATTTGAGATAAATAATTGGATAATAGACAACACACAGGTTTTTCAAATAAATGCCCTTTAATTTTTATGACATTGTAGATTAAGGGAAGATGTTTCATTTAGATAAATGGAAAAATTCTTACTTGTTATCCATTGGCATAATATAGGATGTGAAATCTAGTCTTTACAATTCATAAATATTCTACCACAAAGACACCAAGATATCCTAATTAATTGAATAGATATAAATCACCAAAGCAATAAAATTAATACAGTATATGATTTAGTTTTTATTACATCATATATAAGGTCATATCTGGCACTAAGTTAAGTACTAGTTTCATGGATTGTTTAAAGAATTGAAGCTTTGAGTGCTGAGAAGTTGAATCCTACAATCATGTGCCCTTCTTCAAAGCCAGAACAATTGACACTTTTATGCATTCTCTGTTAGAAATATTTTTGGAGCTCCTTTTATTTCTTTATTCCTCAAACTGTAGATAAAAAGGTTCAACTTGAGTGTGACCACAATGTACATCACTGAGGCTGATGCACTTGAATATGTTTTGTGTGTAGCAGCAGGACTAAGGTACACCCCTAGGCTTGTACAGTAAAATAAGGAGACCACTAAGAAGTGAGATGCACAGGGAGAGAAATCTTTACATTTCCCCTGAATTGATGAGATTACACATAAGAAGGAAACAATCTTAGAGTAAGAGAAAAGGATGCCAGCAAGAGGATCCCCTCCCAACACCTCAGCTCCAAAATACATCACTATGTCATTGAGGAAAGTGTCAGAACAGGCAAGTTCGTCCATATGACTAAGAGCAGAAGAAAAATGTGATTTCCAAGGGTGTACAAAAGGACAGCCACAACATCATTAAGGTATGTAACAAGGATTTCAGGGCACTCAGGTCCAAGACCCCTGAACCAGTAGGACACAGAGCTGGGAGTTCATGATGACTGTGCAGTGTAGGGGATTACAGATGGCCACAAAGCAGTCATAGGCCATCACAGCCAGGAGAAAGCTGTCTACCCCAACAAGGAACACAAAAATGTACATCTGGGTGAGGCAGGCTGCATAGCTTATGATTCTGCTCTGCAACTGTATGTTCACCAACATCTTTGGTACAGTGGTGGAGGTGAAACAGATAATACAAAGAGATAGTTTGGGGAGGAAGAAGTACATGAGCATATGGAGATGGAACTCAGTGATGGTGGCCAGGAGGATGAGCAGGTTCCCAGTGAAGGTGACCAGGTACATGGACAGGAAGAGCCAATGATAAAGGAAGTGCTGCAGCCCTAACCCCCCTCAACAGAAACCCACAGCTTTAGGAAGATAAGCACCCCTCATCCCTTTCTCCCTCCCCCCATTTCTCCCTGGAATCCACATTATTAGGAAGATAAGCATTCCCTGCCCACCCCTTTCAACTGGAATTTACAACTTTAAATAGATAATGACTCTTTTCCTCCCTAATAGCCCTCTGCTTCAGGAAGATAAGCTAAAATGGCACCTTTGGTTTTTGTAATTCCTGCCTGCCTGCTTGCTTAGGAATTTGCCCCCATAAAGTACCTATATAAATTTATGACAACCAAGACTCAGTGCTCAGATTTTTTGGAGACTTGACTTTCCTCTGGGCCCATGCATAATAAAACTTTCTTCCTCCGCCTCTCTGAGTGCACGCTTGGGGTTTTCATCATCTAAGTTCCCTCTGCCGCAACACCAACAGAGGGGGGTGAAATTCTGGTTCCACTGAGAATCCCAGGAGAAGAAACTCTGAAATTTGCATATCATTTCCTTGCTCCATATGGTTGATGTTATTAAAATAAACACACAAAAAATAACATGATTCATTATCAAGCAGTCATTACACACATATCTATAATTCACATTTGGATTCAAGCACATAATTTCCATATTTTGTTTATGAAACTGTTCCCCTTTACATGAATTCTATGGCCATTCAGGGCTCACTTTCATAAAATTCCTGAAAATGGTGCATTTCAATGTTTGCAGGAGAAAGTCATTTTTTCATTTGAGGAGTATATATTGAGTGCTGGGTTTGAGCCAGTCACTGTCCAGGCAATGGGCATACAGTCTGAAACAAGAATGTCTGCAGTATTTTCATGGAGAAATATTAGCAAATAAAATAGTCATATATTATTTCAGATGATGACAACTGTTAAAAAGAAAAGAAACCAGGCAAAAAGGAGTGAGTCAATAGGGCATGCTAAGTTTTACTGGCTTTCTGGATGAAACCAGCACACAAGATGACATTTGAAGATCTCAAGGAAAAGAAGGGTGGTGTCATAAGGAAACAAGGGGCGATGTGTGCCCAGCAGAAGGATGTCAAGGTCAAAGGCCCTAAGTACATGACTTGTTTCAGGATTCAATGCTAGCAAGGAAGATTGTGTGGCAGTTGGATGAGAAAGAGGGAGAGTGTTCAGAAATAATGTCAGAGATGATTAAGAGTTAGTTGGTATCACTGATGTTAAAACTTCAAGAATCCAGGAGTTGCTTATGCATATGTTGCACCTCTTGCACTTTATTAATTTGGTTATAAAGTTACTCCACAGATGAAATAAAGCCACACCTATTTTCATGTACAGGGTTGCATCTAGACTCTATATTAGAGGACACCTCACTGGAATTTATGAACTGACTTGTCTCTTCTCTTGGACTGCTAATTCCTTGCTTAAATGCAAGTGCATGCACACACTCCCACACAGGGACACAGAGAGTATACAATGGCCTTCTGGGGCAAATAATTACCATGCTCTTCTCACCCTCAGGCACACTGATTTGACCAGGAATGAATACAGTGAAAGCTCAGCACATCAGATAGTCCTTCTCCAAAATAGCTAGAAATGGTACCCAACATTTCAACTGTCAAACCCCCAAGGACATATAAACAAAAGGCCTAATTTTGTTGTGGACATTTTCTACTATGTGTTTAGAGAAACATAAAATCTTCTCAACAATCAGAGAGAGAGACAGAAATGCAGGGAAGGAGGGAGGGAGAGAAAGGGAAGTAAATAAATGGAATAGACTGGAGGATAAAGCAGTCATAAACTCAGGTCAAAGCAAAAGACTCTGATGAAAAAAAGCTTACTATGTTCTGAAAGCATTCCAACCCATGTTCTATTCTGGATGCCCCAAAAGTTGAATAGAAGATCAAAAGATGAATCAGTGATATCTTATTTTGGTGCTGTGCATCATGCAGATAGCAAAGCACATAAAAATGTGCAAAAAAATTTACACCATTTCACAAAAGAAAATACAACAACAAACATGAATGTTGGGAATTTTTTACATGAAGTTAGATGAGTTTTTAAATGATATTAAGTGTAAACATTTTGGAATCTCTGATCAACTACCTATTATATGGTAAGATTTGATAGGAAACAAAACCTAATAAATCTTAATAACTTGTCCAACATAGTAAATATTGTGGCTTCTACCATCCTAAGAAGGTGGACAAAATTAAACAGTAAATGTAAAAAGTTAGCATATCAAGAAAATGTACTGTATTTTATCAAATGCCTTTTCTGCATCAGTTGAGAGGATCATGCAATTTTTCTTCTGTAATTTATCAATGGGATTTACTAAACTAACTGGGTTTCTTGTGTTGAACCACCCTTGCCTAACTGCAATAATACTCACTTGGTCATGGTGTATAATTCTTTTAATGTGCTTTTGGATTCTGTTTGCAAATATTTTGCTCAGGATTTTTGTATCTATACTCATTAGGATATTGGTATGTAATTTTCTTTCATTGTTGTATCTTTATCTAATTCGGGTATTAGGGAGATGTTGGCTTCATAGAATGAATTTGGTAGCATTTTCTCCTGTTAAATTGTTTGGAAGTGCTTAAGCATGACTGGTTTCTGAATGTCATTTAATGATTAGTAGAATTCACTTTTGAAGCAAGTTTGTCCTGGGTTTTTCAATTTTAGGAGGATTTTGGTGACTGTTTCAATATCTTCACTTGAGATTGGTTTGTTGAAGTTTTCTGTTTCTTCTGTGGTCAGTGTAGGTGGCTCATGAATTTCTAGGAATTCCTACATCTCATCTACATTGTCTAGTATTTTGGTATACACTTGTTCATAGTTCCCTCTTATGATCTCTCTTAATTCTGTAGTATCAGTGGTAATGTTCTTCATCTCATTTCTAATTTCATTTGTATGGGTCTTCTTTCTTTTTTTATTTGTCAGTCTAGCTAAGGGGTTGTCAATTTTGTTAATAATCTCAAAGAACCAACTTTCGGTTTGGTTGTATCTCTCTATTGTTTTATTTGTTCTCAATTTCACTTATTTCTGCTCTAATTTTTACCTTTTCTTTCCTTCAGCTTGGTATGGGATTAGTTTGCTATTCTTTCTCTAGTTCCTCTCAGTTTTCTGTTAGATCTCCAATTTTAGCTCTTTCTAGATTTCTTTAATTTTATTTATTTTAATTTTTAAAGAAACTTACATTATACAGATGTCGCATGAAAAATAGAAGGATTCCCATATGTCCTGCTCCACACACCTCCCACATTTTCCCATATTCACAGCATCCTTCATTAGTCAGGCACATTCATTGCAATTGATGAACACAATTTGGAGCATTGCCACTAAGCATGGATTAAACTTTACATTGTAGTTTATACTCTCTCCCACCCAATTCTGTAGCTTATGGCAAGATTTATAATGGGTTTATCTATTGTTACAATGTCTGTTAGGACAATTCCCAAGTCCTAAAACTGTCCCTGTATTACACCTGCTTGTCCCTCTCCCTGCCCCCAGAACCTCCAGTGCCTACTGCTTCCACATCAATTTCTTCCTTTGCTATAATCACAATAAGACTATAGCAGAAAACCAGTAAGTCCACTCTAGTCCATAGTTTATTCCCCAATCCTGAAGATTATGGGATGGTAATATCCACCTCTCTTCAACTTGAGAGGGGCCATTATCCCATAGGGCTGATGGATGTGATCCTCTTGCCTGCAGTTGTAGACTTTCTCAGTTCCTTGGTAAGGAAGTTGTTCATCATCACCTCCATGTTATTTGTCCTGGGTAAGACCAATGAACTGGAGAGTAGGTATTACAACTTCGCTGAGATGCAGAGGGGCCAGCTGTCACATGGAGAGCCCAAAGATCCAAGTCTCTTAGATGTACATCTTCCAAATCTAATACTAATTATAGGTTCAAATAGAAGAACAGAAGAGCCATGTGTAGGGAAACCATAACTGAGTCCAACTCTGTCACTCTGGGGAGTAAAATTCCAAAGTAGGGTCCACTGGCAAGGCATCAAACTCCTAAGCTATCTGCCCTGACCATAGTGTGTGGATGTCTCCAGAGCCATCAGAAGCCCTGCTATTTGGAGTAGCATGTACCTTGGCAGTCAAAGAGACACTGTGAATCGGGCATAAGCATTACCTCTGAAATGACCTCCTGATACACTTTGAAGTCTCTTAACCATATAAACTCATTTTTCTTTACCTTTTCCCACTTTTGGTCAAGGTCTTTTTCCAGTTGCAATGCTAGTTGATACTTGGTAGTAATCCCTTGGTGCCAGGAAGGCTCATCCCCAGAACTCAAGTCTCATGCTGAGGGGAAAATAATATATCTATGTGCTGAGTTTAGCTTAGAGAGAGGCCACATTTGAGCATCAAGGAAGACCCTTGGAGGCAAGTATTAGGCACCCTATAATACTAGACCAAGTTTTGATTTCAAGAGAAAAGTTTCATATGCACAGTTTTCAATTTCAAGCGCCTGATAAAAGACCATGCTCTTTCACCTTCATGTTCCCTGTACTTCAGGAAATCCCACTGATCTAACTGAGAATGTAGCAGAATAGCCCAGGATGGGAATTTGATAGTTCTTTGGTTATTTTGTGAATCTCCACCCACCGTGTCAATGCCACATGTATATTTGAACAAATTTATATGTCTTATATGTATCACCACATGAGCTTCCTCCCATGTATCCCCCAACGACTGAAAACTTGCACTAATGATCCTCCCCTGCCACAGGTGTAACCCTTTTGTGAGCCAAAATTTCTTAAAAAATGAAGCCAATAAAATAACCAAGTAAGATTAATAATAAAATGAAACAATAATGATAGTTTTAAAAATAAGAAATGTTGGAGAAGATGCTGAGAGTCAGAGCATAAAGGGTTAAACATTCAAAAAGCATGCTTGCTGGCAGAGTCACATTAGTAAATGTCTCCAAGGACACTGCATACTGCAGATATCAGTGGGAGGAGGCAGAGCAAAATGAACTCACCACACAGACGTTATTGTCTGAATTCCCAAGAAAAATTGTCTGGGAACTCACAAACAGGTAGCACTCTCATGCACCAAGCTGAGATATTAGATAGATTAAGGCACTTAGGGCTAGAAACAATGTTTATACTTATGCCCTTTGGTAGACTGCCAGAGAAGGCAGTGTTCTTGCTGTAGTAAGAGAAACATAGTGGGTGAGCAAGGTTGGAGGGGAGAATTTATGCGTTGTTTTAAGCTAAATAAAGACAGGGTCACAGTGATCTCTGGGCTGTTTTGCCAGAGTGAGCTGCAGCCGTCTGCTTCATATGCATCAACTTGTCTGACTCTTCCTTTGCGCCGCACCCTGATAACAACATATGGCACCCAACGTGGGGCTCGACTAGTCTTTTCTCATCATCTTTTTCTCTGGATCAGTGCTGTGGAACTAAGGACTGTTGTTGCTGAGTCGGATGGTCCTTAAATCTTATGTGGTGAGTCAAATAATCTTGATAGTCAGGGTAATGGGAAATCAGTCGACTCAATTTGAGGAATATTCTGAGGTTTTAAAGACCCTGTTAAAGAATACAGGGGTATCTGTGATGACCCACGAGTTACTAGAACTCTTTTCTCTTGTACAAAAACATTGTTATTGGTTTCAGCTGCAAGGGCGGAATGTGTTAAATTTGAAACAATGGAAACTAGTAATGAAATCATTGCGGCAAGGTTATCAAAAAAGGGAAACAGTTCCTCTTCAAGTATGGT
>JAQZBX010075373.1:0-14621 GCA_029593785.1 Cabassous unicinctus
ATTTATCCCCACCTTGCTGCTTGTGCTGCTGTGTCCATTCGCTGCGTGTCTTCTCTGTGTCTGCTTATCTCCCCCTTGCTGTGAGGTCTTGCCGCATCAGCCCTCGGCGCCGCGCAAGCCGGCATGCCCTCACAAGGAGGCCTCGGGTCACGAACCCGGGCCTCCCATATGGTAAACGGCGGCTCTATCCACTGAGCCACACCCGCTTCCCTCTTTCTTTTCTTTTATAAAAATAATTTTATGGGAAGTGGGTGTAGCTCAGTGGCTGAACACCTGCTTCCCATACACAAGGTCCTGGGTTCAATCCCCAGTACCTCCTAAAAAGAAAAACGAAAAATAATTTTATGATCACCTTGGCCTGACTTTTATCATTGTTTTCGGTCCCTATAGAGATAGAAAATGCGTGACTTTTCACTGCTGTTATATCCAGGCAGTCTGTTCATTCAACTTTTTAATCAACTGCACGTCAACCTAAGCCTATATTTGGTTTTTGCAAAAGTTCTCCAACATTAGAATTTAAAAGTAATTCAAAAGAATGGAAGCTATTTCTCCAACAAGCATAGGATGAACTGAGGATATATTATATTACTTAACATTTTTCTGCTCTGGAGTTTATATGCAGAAAAGTATCCAGAGAGAATTTTCAGAAATGTGCTTCACAGACACTTGAGAAAACATTTTATTAAAAAAATGCCTTGAGGGCTCTATATAAGAAACAAAATGTAGAAAGGATCTTCCTAAGTTTTTTAATCTCCCTTAAAAAATAATAGAGATTGGGGAGCGAATGTGGCTCAAGCAGTTGTGCGCCCGCCTCCCACTTGGGAGGTCCCAGGTGTCTCCTAAAGAAGACAAGCAAGACAGCGAGCTGATGTGAAGGGCTGGTGTGGTGAGCTGATTCAACAAGATGATGCAACAAGATATCGCAATGAGATGTCGCAACAAGGAGACACAACGAGAGACACAACAAGCAGGGAAAGGAGGTGGCTCAAGCAACTGGGTACCTCCCTCCCACATGGGAGGTCCCAGGTTTGGTTTCTGGTGCCTTCTAAAAAAAGAAGACGAGCAAATACAGAGAGCATACAACGAACAGACACAGAGAGCAGACAGTGATGCAAACAACGAGGAGAGGGGAGTGAGAAATAAATAAATAAATCTTTTTAAAAAATTAAATAATAGAGGTCAATACAGGAAACAGTGTTTCCATAAGGGAGAAGTAATCCTTTCTCCTGAGCCTAGACTTCTCTAGCTAGGGAAGTCTAAAGGAAATTGAGTGCGGTCAACCAACGGAAACGGAGCAGGAGTGAGCAGAGATAACTGAAACACACTGATAACTCAAAATCTCATTTCCACCTCATTAATTTCAACCTCTGTTCCATTCTACCGGTACTTCTAAGAAAAGTAAAGTAGACCAAACTGAAGATAATATCCTGCCCCACTCCTAAGGCACCTGGCCAGTTGAGTGGAAGATAGTGACATGGAGAAGGGGGCAACCCAGTAGTTCCCCTCTCCCATCACTTAACTGTGCAAAGACTGCAGGCGGTTGTTACTTAGTCAATATTTGGGGCAATTAATATGAAAATCATTTCTGGTCTTGGTCTGTTTCCAGTTTGTCGATACCTACATTGGGAACCTTAGCATAATAATTGGCTAAAGATTATCGAACTTCTGTGTTTTCACTCTCCCTCCCATGTGGGGTGTAGGGGATTTTGCCTTGTTTTCAGTAGGACATGCCTATTAATTATTGCCTATACTGAAAAGTGATTAAGACTGCCTCTCCCAAACAATATTTTTTCCCATCATTTTACATTATGTACTCTTCCTTTGGTGTATAAGAAGGATGTTGCTTCACTGTTCTAACTCATTATTGCACTGAGAATTTCAGGATGCACAAATGCTAAGTAAGACATCTATATGCTACTATAGGGATCATCACATATTAAGTATTCTGGAATAATGAGTCTCAGCTGTGGGGCCCTGCAAAAAAAATATATATGTATTTATATTTAGAGTCACAGGGAGCCATGGTGAAGAGAGAGAAGGAAATTAAAGCAGGTGACAATATATAAGCAGTTGGAACTAGAAAGAATAAGAGGTCAGAGATGGTAGTTTTCTGTGAGAATCAGAGTGGGCCCTTCTCAAAACTGCAAACTAGACAAACTTCATCTTCCTCTTTTCCTTGCCCAGACTTGCGTAAAATTCCCAGTAACAGGATGACTATTACTCCTACTTGCGGATTTTGTATTTTGAAGGGGTTTGAACACTTAAATATACTTATCTCTAGCTGGCAAGATTTTGAACTGGAAACATATGGGTGAGAGAGAATTTGTGGAAACAACTCCCTTACCCAGAAATTCTACTGTACATGAAGAGGCCCTCAGTCCAACCAATATTGTGAATGTTATAAATACCACTGAGCTATATCCTCGAAAGAACTTAAAATGGGAAATTTTGCTTTACAGTAAAATTTTTTAAGAACTGAAAAACCTGTAGAACTGTTCAACACAAAGAGTGAACCCTAGTGTAAATTATGAACTTCAGATAATAATATAATTATATTGGTTCATCATTTGTAACAAATGTATCACACTAATGCAAAACGTTAATAATAGCGAAAACTCCGTGTGTGAGGTGGGGTATATGGGAACTTTACTTTCTGCATGGTTTGTCTTTAAACCTACAACTGATCTAAAGAAAAAGAAAAAGAGAGAGGGTGCCTCAGTCCAGCCCTGGCAATAGTAATGAGGAAAAAATCCCAGGTCCTTATCAAGGTACAGTATGTGAGGAAGTAAGATATGTATGCCAACCACATAAAAATAAAGAGGGAGGAAAGGAACAAAAGATAAAATTTAAAAAATAAATAAAGAGGGAAAAGAGTTAAATCCGTGTAGGAGGGTTATCAGGGAAGGCCTGAGGAAGTGACATTTAAGCTGAGCCAACTTTGTTTAGGAGCCAACTCTGTGAAATGCAGAGGTTAATAGTGTTCCTTGCAGAGGCAAGAGTGTACCCAAAGGCCCTGGGGCAGGAAAGAATTTGGCATAAATAAGGAAGTGAAAAAGAAACCAGGATGTCTTGGGCATAGTGAGCAAAAGGGAGATGGCCCAATATGGGACTGGAGAGTTTTGCAGAGATCAGATCGTCGGGGACTCTTAGTGAAATATTTGGATTTTTTTTTCAGGGAAACAGATGTGGCTCAAGTTATTGGGCTCCTGCCTACCACATAGGAGGTCCAGGGTTCGATTCCTGGGGCCTCCTGGTGAAAGGCAAGCTGGCCTGCGTGGTAAGCTGGCCCGCGCAGGAGTGCTGGCCCATGTGGAGTGCTGGTGCAGCAAGATGATGCAACAAAAAGAGACACAGAGGAGAGACAATAAGAGACACAGCAGACCAGGGAGCTGAGGTGGCGCAAGAGATTGAGTGCCTCTCTCCACTCCACAAGATCTCAGAATAGGTTTCCAGTGCTACCTAAAGAGAAGAGAAGCAGACACAGAAGAATACACAGAGAGCAGACAGTGAGCTCAAAACAGCGGGGAGTGGGAGGGGAGAAATAAATAAATAAATCTTAAAAAAAAAAAAAAAAAAAAAAAAAAACTATTATGGAAAGTTATTGAAGGTCTTTGTCCTGGGGAGAAATGGCTGTTACGTGGAGAAGAGATTAGAGGGGCCCAGGAATAGAGGCAGACAAACACTGAGGAGGTTACTCTAGTGGTCCAGGTGGGAAATGGTAGTCAGACCCAGTGTGTTGGCAGAGCTGCTCCTAGGTTTCTGCCTTGAACAATTAGGTGGATGGTGGTGTTACTTAATGCAATAGTGTGGACTAAGAGAGGAACAGGATTAACAATGTAAATTAAGAGTTTAGTTTTGATATTGGAACTCGGAAGCCAAGTTTCAGCATGAGATATAAATTTGGGGGTCATCACATAGAGATGGCATTTGAATGGATGTGAATAATCATGGATTGAACACAGAAGAATACCCAGGACTAAAGCCTGGGTGATTCCATCTAGAAATAGGGTGAAGAAGGAGTGGCTAGAAAAGTGGGGGGAGGGGCGGGAGAGGAACCCAAACAAACAAAAAACTGAGAGTGTACCAAGAAGGGATGTGTTTCAAGAAAGAGGTAACAGTCTACTACGTGAAATGCAATGCAGAAGCCAAGCAAAATTAAATCATAAAAGTGGCCTGAGGACTTGGCACCTTGGCCTACCACTCCGTGTTCCATGTCTAGTATGACTGCTTGTCTACAAAATGTTTTCTCCTTTATCAGTTGCTGACATGTTTATAACAAGAGAGACCACTATAAAGGCTAAACCCAGGTAGTTATTGGACCTCCTAGGCATTGATTTTCATAACTGGATGTACATTGCTGCCTGGTAATTTTTTAAAAAATAATTTCTAGGGGAGCCGGTGTAGCTCAGGGGTTGAGTGCCTGCTTTGCATGTATGAGGTCCTGGGTTCAATGCCCGATACCTCCCAAAAAACAATAATAATATTTTCAACCTTCTGGAAAAGTTGCAAGAATGTACATGCAAACGTGTCAGCTTTCCCAAAGGCAGTGATTTTTTTTTCCAAATGGGTTTTATTTTGTCATCCTCATTTTTAAGAATCCCAAACCTTTAGGTCTCTCTAGAGACAATATAAGAAAATGTGGTACAAATTAAAGGAGAAGTGAAGCAAACTGAGGATTTTTGAAAACTTGGTCATTCATATTTTTAAACTTAATATGTTGAAGTTTTTATTAGATACAAAAGTGAGCAGGAGGAATGGATCTGGCTCAAGCAGTTGAACGCCCGCCTCCCAAATGGGAGGTCCCAGGTTCGGTTCCTGGTGCCTCTTAAAGGAAAAAAAAAAAAAAGTGAACAGGAGCCAGACATAAGAAGACACATATTGCATGATCACACTTCCATGATATACATAGTGTAAGCAACTTTCATGGAAACAGAAAGTAGATTAAAAGTTATCAGGGGCCACGAGTGAGGGGAGAGAAACAAGCCTTATGCCAGCCTACAATTGAGATGGGAAGAAGCTGGGACTACAGAGCCTTAAGAGGAAGACATCACAGACATCGCTCACCATCTTGTGTCAACAGTGGCAACAGACTTTGTGTGAGAAAGTACCTCTTATGGTACCTTGAGTTGGACTCTTTAGGGCCTGGTAACTGTAAGCTTCTACCCCAAATAAATACCCTTTATAAAAGCCAACAGAATTCTGGTACCTTGCCTCAGCACCCCTTTGGTTGACTTATATAGAATTTGATACTGAGGAGTAGGGAAATACCAAATACCAAATACCAAAATGCTGGTTTGCAAACACCAAAATGCTGGAACAGTTTTATAAATGGGTAAGGGGTTTTTTTTGGAGGAATTGTGAAATACTTCATAGAAAAGGCCTTGATTGTTTTGAAGAGACTGTTGGTAGTAATATGGAACCTAAAGAGTCTTTTGATAAGGACTTAGAAGGAAATAATTGTGAGATGCTTGATAGAAAAGGCCTAGAGTGCTTTGAAGTGACTGTTGGTAGGAATATGGATGCTAAAGAGACTTTTTTATGAGGCCTTGGAAGTAAATGAAGAAACTATTATTGGAACCTGGAGAAAAGGCAATCCGTGTTTTAAAGTTGCAGAGAATTGAGCAAGATTAACTCCTGATGTTTTATGGGAGGCAGAATTTGAAAATGACGAGCCTGGGCATTAGCTGAAGAACTTTCCAAAGTAAACTTGGAGAATGCAGCTTGGCTTCTCCTTGCAGCTTATAGTAAAATGCTAGACAAGAGAGAATTTCCCAGCTCATCTTTGGACAGCCAACATCTCCAGGGAGCTCATCAAGGACCTTCATCAGACTTTCACCAGAGCCCCTGGTTTGCAACCTGCCTGCAGAATCTGGACTTGTGCATCCCCAGTCACGTGAGAGAATTTTATAAAATCTCACACTATTTACAGATATCTCCTGTTGATTCTGTTTCCCTAGAGAATGCTGACTAGTACAGTTGTATATACGTGACTACAATTTAAAAATTTTTTTCAAAAAGTGGGGGAAAAAAAAGAACTCAGGTGTACCCAGTTTCCCCAATTGTTATCATTCTTTCATATTTAATCACTTTCTCTCTCTCTGTCTCTCAGAATATATATATATGTAAATATGCATATATTCTGAACCAATTACATAATTACAACACAGTTGTCAAAATCAGAGAATTCATAAAGATATAATGTTATCTAATTTCCTTTATAGCAAAAATAATGTTTTTTCTGTTCCAATATCCAACCCAGGATCATGTGATGCATTTAGTTATCATGTCTTTTTAGTCCTCTTCAATATTTAAGTTACTCAAATCTTTCTTTGTCTTTTGGAACACTGGCATTTTTAAAGAATACAGGTAAATTATATTACAGAATGTCTTTGGTTTGGTTTATCTGATGTTTCCTCATGATTAGAAAAAAATATGGAATTTGATGGCTGTTTTTCCTGACAGAGGAAGAAGGAAGGAAGTTGGTACCTGGGCATCTAGGGGTAACAAGTGAAGAGAAGTGAAATGGGCCAAAAAGGACAAGATGTTTGCATTCCCCAGCCTGGCCTCAGGGATCATGTCTGATCTATATTAGGCATGTTATAAAAAAAGATTAACTGTTTTCAGAATTCAATTATCCCAAGTCTGGATTAAGAGACCTATTTTCTCATGCATGCTTTTTTTTTTTTTTTAGCCTTTATTAGAGAAGTTGTGGGTTTACAAAACAATCATACGTAAAACACAGGATTCCCATATACCACCCCTCCACCAACACCTGGCATTGGTGTGGTCATTTGTTACACTTGGTGACAACACTTTTATTTTTTTAAGGAGGTACTGGGAATTGAACCCAGGAACTCGTACATAGGAAGCAGGTGCTCAACCACTGAGCTACATCCACTTCCCAGCACATTCTTATAATTATACTTATTAATTAAAGTCCATAGCTCAACTTAGGGTTCACTAGATAGTGTACTTCCATGGATTTTTTAAATTAATTTTTATTCTGCTACCATATATATACAATCTTACATTTCCCCGCTTAAATTCAGATATACATATTTCAGTGCTGTTAATTGCATTCACAATGTTGTGCTACCATCACACCATCCATTACCAAAATATTTCCATCATTCCAAATAGGGACCCCGTACATTGTAAGCCTTAACTTCCCTTTCCCTGTCTGTACCCTGTTCCCTGGTAACCTATATTCTGACTCTATGAGGTTGTTTATTCTAATTGTATCAAATCAGTGAAATCATACAATATTTTGTCCTTTTGTGTCTGGCTTATTTCATTCAATATGATGTCTTCAAGGTTCAGCCATGCTGTTGTATGGACTTCATTCCTTTTTATGGCTGAATAATATTCCATTGTATATATATACCACATTTTGTTTATCCATTCATTGATTGATGGACACTTGGATTGCTTCCATCTTTTGACAATTGTGAGCAATGTAGCTATGAACATCAGTGTGCAAAAATCTTTTCGAGTCTCTGCTTTCAATTCTTTAAGTTATATACCTAGTAGTGGGATTGCCAGGTCATATGGTAGTTCTATACTTAGATTTCTGAGGAACCGCCAAACTCTTTGACATCAGCTGTACCATGTTACAGTCCCACAAGCAATGAATAAGTGTAACTATTTCTCCACATCCTCTCCAACACTTATTTACCGTTTTTTTTAATAGCAGTCGTTCCAGTGGGTGTGAAATGGTATCTCATTGTGTTTTTTGATTTGCATTTCCCTGATGGCTAGTGATGTTGAATATCTTTTCATGTGATTTCTGGGCATTTGTATATCTTCTTAGGAGAGATGTCTGTTCAGGCCTTTTGCCCATGTTTTAACTGGATTGTTTGTCTTTTTATTAAATTGAAGGATCTCTTTATATATACTGCATACTAATTCTTTATCGGAAATGTGGTTTCCAAATATTTTCTCCCATTGTTAGGTTGTCTTTTTACTTTCATGATAAAGTCCTTTGAGGAACAAAAGGTTTTTATTTTGATGAGGTCCCATTCATCTATTTTTTCTTTTATTGCTTGTGTTTTGAGTGTGAAGTCTAAGAAACCATTGTCTAATACAAGGTCCTGAAGAGGATTCTCTACATTTTCTTCTAGGAGTTTGATAGTTCTAACTTTTATATTTATGTCTTTCATCCATTTTGAGTTGATTTCTGTATATGTGTGAGGCAGCAGTCCTTCTTCCTTCCTTCCTTCCTTCCTTCCTTCCTTCCTTCCTTCCTTCCTTCCTTCCTTCCTTCCTTCCTTCCTTCCTTTCTTTCTTTCTTTCTTTCTTTCTTTCTTTCTTTCTTTCTTTCTTTCTTTTTTTCTTTCTTTCTTTCTTTCTTTTTGCAAATGGAGATACGGTTTTCTTAGCACCGTTTGTTGAAAAGACTATTCTTTCCTAGTTTAGTAGTCTATATCACCTTGTCAAAAATCAGTTGACCATAAATATGAGGGTTGATTTCTGAGTTCTCAATTCTATTCCATTAATCTATATGTCTGTCCTTGTGCCAGTACCATGCTGTTTTTTTGTTTTTGTCTTTGTTTTTTAGGATGTACCAGAGATCGAATCCAGGACATTGAACATGGAAAGCCAGCACTCAACCACTTGAGCTACATCCACTCCCACCATGCTGTTTTGATTACTGTGGCTTTGTAATAGGTTTTAAGACTGGGAAGTGTGAGTCCTCCAACTTCATTCTTCTTTTTCAAGATGGCTTTAGCTATTCAGGGCTCCTTACCCTCCCATATAAATTTGATGATTGGCTTTTCCATTTCTGCATAGAAGATTGTTGGAATTTTGATTGAGATTGCATTGAATCTATAAATTGCTTTGGATAGTATTGACATCTTAATGATATTTAGCCTTCTAATCCATGAACATAGAATACCCTTCCATTTATTTAGGTCATATTTAATTTCTTTTAGCAATATTTTGTAGTTTTCTGTGTATAAGTCCTTATATCCCTGGTTAGAGTTATCCTAGATATTTTATTTTTTTAGTTGCTATTGTAAATGGAATTTTTTCTTGATTTCTTCTTCCAATTGTTCATTGCTTATGTGTAGAAACACTATTAATTTTTGCATTTTGATCTTGTCCCCACCACTTTGCTGAATTCATGTATAAACTCTAGGAGCTTTGTTGTGGATTTTTCAGGATTCAGTATATAGGATCATATCATCTGCAAATAATGCAAGTTTTACTTCTTTCATTCCAATTTGGATGCTTTTATTTCTTTTTCTTTGCTAATTGCTTTGGCAAGAACTTCCTGTTCAATGTTGGATAACAATGGTGATAGTGGGCATCTGTCTCTTGTTCCTGTTCTTAGAGGGAAAGCTTTCAGTCTTTCACCATTAAGTGCGATGTTAGCTATGGGCTTTTCATATATGCCCTTTATCATGATGAGGAAGATCCCCCTATTCCTAGTGTTCTAAGTGTTGTTTTTTTTTTCATCAAGAAAGGGGGCTGTATTTGGTCAAATGCCTTTTCTGTGTTGAGATGATCATGTTTTTCCCCCTTCACTCTGTTAATGTGGTGTATTATGTTAATTGATTTTCTTATGTTGAAACAACCTTGCACACCAGGGATAAATCCCACTTGATAATGGTGTACAATTCTTTTGATGTGCTGTTGGATTCAGTTTGCTAGTATTTTGTTGAGGATTTTTGCATCTATATTCATAAGAGATATTCGTCTCTAGTTTTCTTTTCTTGTGGTATCTTTATCCAGCTTTGGTATGAGTGATGCTAGCCTCATAGAATGAGTTAGGGAGTGTTTCCTCCTCTTCAATTTTTTGGAAGAGTTTGAGCAGATTTGGAGTTATATCTTCTTGGAATTCCCCTGTGGAGCCATCTGGTCCTGGGCTTTTATTTGTTGGGATGTTTTTGATTACTGATTTAATCTCTTTACTAGAAATTGGCTTGTTGAGATCTTCAATTTCTTCTTGAGTCAATGTAGGTAGTTTGTGTGTTTCTAAGAATTTGTCCATTTCATCTCAGTTATCTAATTTATTGGCATACAATTAGTTGTTCATAGTATCCACTTATAGTCCTTTTTATTTTACTGGATCAATAGTAATGTCCCCCTTTCATTTCTGATTTTTTGTTGTTTGCATCCTTTCTCTTTTTTTCTTTGTCATTCTAGTTAGAGGTTTCTTGATTTTGTTGATCTTTTTGAAAAACCAACTTTTGGTTTTATTGATGCTCTCTATTGTTTTGTTCTTGCTTTGTTTTGTTTTCTATTTCATTTATTTCTAATCTTTGTTATCTCTTTCCTTCTGATTGCTTTGGTTTAGTTTGTTGTTCTTTATTCTAGTTTGTCCAGTTTGGAGGCTAGTTCTCTGATTTGAAGTCTTTTTTTTCCTTTTTTAATGTAAGCAGTTAGAACTAAAAATTTCCTTCTCAACACTGCCTTCGCTGCATCCCATAAGTTTAGGTATATTGTATTTTCATTTTCTTTCACCTTAAGACAGTTCCTAATTTCACTTCTGACTTTCTCTTTAACACATTGGTTGTTTAAGGATATGTTGCTTAATTTCCACATATTTGTGAATTTTCCATTTCTCTCTTTGTTATTGATTTCTAGCTTCATTCCATCGTGGTCAGAGAATATACATTGTATGATGTCAATATTTTTAAATTTATTGAGACTTGTTTTGTGGCAACATATGGTCTATGCTGGAGAATGATCCATGTGCACTCAAGAAGAATATATATTCTGTTTTTGTTGGGTTCAGTGTTCTATATATATCTGTTATGTCTAGGTGGTTTACTGTATCATTTAAGGCCTGCACTTCCTTACTGATCTTCTGACTAGATGTTCTATCCATTATTGAGAGTGGTCTGTTAAAGTCTCCCACTATTCATGTAGAACTGCCAATTTCTCCCTTCAGATCTGTCAGTATTTGCTTCATATAGTTTGGGGCTCTGCTGTTAGGTGCATATGTATTTATAATTGTTACATCTTCCTGTTGAATTGCCCCCTTTATCAGTATGTAATGAACATCTTTGTCCCCCATAACTGTTTTTGACTTAAAGTCTATTTTATCTGATATTACTATTTTGGTTACTACTTGCATGGTATATATATTTTTTCCATCCTTTCACCATCAACCTACTTGTATCTTTGACTTTAAGGTGAATGTCTTGCAGACAGCATGTAATTGGGTCGTGCTTTTTTATCCATTCTACCAATTTCTACTTTTTGACTGGAAAGTCTAATCCATTCACATTTAAAATCACTACTGATAATACAGGACTATCTTCTGCCATTTTACTGCTTAGACTTTATAAGTCTTATACCTTTTTTTATCCCTCACTTCCATTAAAGCCTACTTTTATATTTATTTGCTTTCTTGTGTTGTGCCATATTGAGTATCTTCTCATTTCTATCTGGATATATTTTCCATCTGTTTTCCTTGTGGTTACCATAGGGTTAAAATTTAGCATCCTAAAGATATAACAATTATATTTGGTTTGATACCAACTTAACTTCAATAGCATGCACATGTAGTTTTCCTATGCCCCTCTGTGCCCCCACCATTTTTTTGTACTTGTTACCACTTATAGTTTTGTACATTGTATGCCCAAAAACCTAGATTTACCATTACTTTTTACGCTTTTGCGTTTTAGCATCTGTAGGAGGTAAAAGGAGGACTTACATACCAAACAACACAATACAATAATACTGGCATTTATAATTACCCAAATGTTTACCTTTACCACAGGTCTTTATTTCTTTATACTGCTTTGAACCACTGTTTCATGTCCTTCCCCCTACCACTGAGATGACTCCCTCGTCTGACTGCTCACTGTCTTCTTGCTGTCAGCTCTCTGTGTCTGCTCACCATCTGTTCGTTGTGTCTGCTTGTAGTGTCCACTCATTGTTTGCTTGTCTTCTTTAGGAGGCACTGGGAACCAAACCTAGGACCTCCCATGTGGGAGGCAAGTGCCCAACTGCTTGAGCCACATCCACTCCCTCTCATGTCCTTTTGTTTCAGTCTGAAGAATTCCCATTAACGTTGCTTGTAGGGCAGATCTAGTGGTGATGTACTCCCTCGGTTTTTGTTTATCTGATAATATCTTAATTTCTCCCTCATTTTTGAAAGAGCCTCACTGGATATGAACTTCTTGGCTAGAAGTTGTTTTCCTTCAGCACTTTAAGTATTTCAACCCACTGTCTTCTTGCCTCCATGGTTTCTGATGAGAAATTGGCATACAATCTTACTGGGACTCCCTTGTATGTAACGTTTCCTTTCTCTTGCAACTTTTAGAACCCTCTCCTTGTCTTTTGCATCTGATAGTGAAATCAGTATATGGCAGGGTGTGTGTTTCTTCATGTTTATCCTATTTGGTGGTCTCTGATCTTCTTGGACGTGCAAGTTCACATCTTTGGCTAAGTTTGAGGATTTCTCTGTCATTATTTCTTTGACTATTCCTTATGCCCCTTTCACTCTTTCTTCTCCTTCTGGGACTCCCATAACATGCATATTGGTGCACTTGATGGTGTCCTATCCCTGTCTTAGTCTATTTTTGCTTTTAATGTTTCTTTTTTCTTTCTGCTCCTGAGCCTGACTCATTTCAAGTGTCTTGTATTCAAGTTCACTGATTTTTTCTTCTGCCATCTACATTCTGCTCTTAAAATCCTCCTGGACATTTTTCATTTCAGTTATTATGGTCTTCAATTCCAGTGGTTCTGTTTGGTTCCTTTTAAAAACATTTCTATCTCTTTACTTTAGACTCTCATATTGTTCATTCATTGTTTTCCTGATATCCTATAATTCTTTCTCTGTACTTTCCTTCATCTCCTTAAGCATTTTTAAGATCAATTTTTTAAAGGCTTTGTTTGGTATGTCCACATTCTCACCTGCTTATTGGTGTTTTCTGTATTTTCATCCTCTTCCTTTGTGTGGGCCATCACTGCCTGTTTCTTTGTTTGAATTGTACTCTTTTGTTGCACATCGCACATTTTAATATTTTTAAATGTTAACCCTGGGATTTACTCCCTGGGATGTGTGTTTCCTGGTTTTGTAACCAGCTGGTGATAGGACAGAGATTCTCTTGAGCTTCAGCCCTCCTATCAGGAAGGTCTTCTCAAGGTGAATGCACAGTGCAGGGTTTTCCATTATTACTGTGCCTCTGCCTTGTCCTGAGCTTTGGCTTGGTAGTTGTTTTGGAGTTCCCCTGTGTATTAGTCAGCCAAAGGGGTGCTGATGCAAAGTACCAGAAATCTGTTGGTTTTTATAAAGTGTATTTATTTGGGGTAAAAGCCTACAGTTACAAGGCCATAAAGAGTCCAACTCAAGGTTGCTTTCTCACCAAAGTTAGTTGTTACATGTTAATGCAAGATGGTTGCTGATCTCTGCAAGGGTTCAGCCTTCCTCTCTCTCAGCTGCAGGCTGGCATAGGGCTTCTTTCTGGGCCTTCTAAGCTACTCAGCTACAAACTATCAGGCAAATAGCTCATCTCTCTTTCTGGGCTGCAGGATCAAAGTTCTCTCCTCTTCCATGTCTATGGAGATCTCTCTCTTTCAGTGTCTCAAGAAGACACTGAATATGTGGTCCAATCAAAGCCCTAATCTTAACATAATTTAATCAAAGCATCTCAGCTGAATCTAATGCAATCAAAGGGGATCATACCCAGATGAATAGATTAGTTTACAAACGTAATCTCTCTTTTGGGGATTCATAAATAATCTCAGACTGCCACACCCTATTTACAGGAGTTTGCTTGTCCCCTCTGGGACAGTCATCCCAGGTATCTGAGGCTGGAGACCTTTGTCGCAAACTATCTGCCTCTACAGTTTTTTATGCTCCTTTTGTTGTTTCACACTGCTTTTGCCTGAAGGGCAAATTCAGAAAGAAGGGTCATCCTGTGGAAAGACTTTCTCAATTTGGTTTTTCCCAGACAGAACAGAGCCAGGGACCTATGAAAGGGATGCAGACAGGCTCCAACATGCCCTGTGGAGAGAGTCAGGAAGGGCGCAAAAAACTTCTCCAATGGCTTCCCAAATCTGAGTTTTCCTGGCCTGCCCAGCAAATGTTGCCCTTCTGCTAACTTTTCCCTGCAGCTCTGTCAAAACCCTATTTCTTTTTTTTTTTTTTTTAGGAGATACTGGGGATTGAACCCAGGACCTCAAACATGGGAAGCAGGTGCTCAACTCCTGAGCTACATCCACTCGCTCCCCAAAACCCTATTTCTTTAAATCTCCACTGCCTGTGCCCCTGTCCAGGGAGGGTTGAAACAATGGCTGCCACTGCATTTGTCCAGGATGAGTTGAAACAATATCTGCTCTCAGAGCCCAGGTCCCAGTGATCTGAATTTGCTAATCTCAAGCCATGATCAATGATCAGCCACACATGCCCCGTTCTTGGGGAAGATGATTTTTATGTCCCTTTCTATTACTCACAGCTAGTCCAGGACTGGGCTCATGGCTCCCTGTTGCAAGAGTGTGGAATGGGTGCTGGTAGCTGCTGCGTAGAGAGTACAATTTACAGTTCTTTTTTGTGATTTATTGGCCTCTTCCTCCCACTCTTCCCTGGATTCTGTACAGTGTTCTTCTGGCCTCTGTAGTATCAAAATAATTTTTTCAGACAGTTCCTGCTTGTTTAATAGTTG
>JAQZBX010075374.1:0-14607 GCA_029593785.1 Cabassous unicinctus
TTGATGGCAGATGTAGCCTAGGTTGATAATGGCTTCTCAGTTCTGGACTGGTCTGGACAACTCTTGGAGCAGCATGGGTGGGGTACAGAGGCAGGGGCATGCTAGAGCCAGCTCATGCAGGCTTGGGAGAGCAGATTGTGCGTCTCTTCCCGACTCTGCCTTCAGTGACATCACCTTAGTAGCTTTTAAATGACATTGGTGGGAGTATTTACACCACAGGAATTGGCAAATGCTACAAAGCAGCCCTCCCTCTGTGACAGCTGGTTTACCAGCATTCCCCAGGCAGAGGGAATTCCAAGACCCTCTCTTCCTTCTTCCCTGGGTGCCTTCCAGGCGCAGGGCTGCCCCAAGGGTCCTGGGGCTGAGGCAGGGCCATGAACCCCTTCAG
Organism: Cabassous unicinctus; assembly: GCA_029593785.1. NCBI lineage: Eukaryota > Metazoa > Chordata > Mammalia > Cingulata > Chlamyphoridae > Cabassous > Cabassous unicinctus. Next base: position 389 of record JAQZBX010075374.1, read on the forward strand.
CTGTATGGTGGCCTCCCTGATTGAGTGCCATCTGCCATCTGGCCATTCCAGGAAGGAAGGACCAGGATAGGGTCTCACATCAAGGGGGTGGATGTTTGACAAGGCTGGAGGACAGATGCTTGGGAACAGGGGAAAGAAGACCGAGGCAGAGCAGCAGAGGGGCCTAGCGGGGTGCCCCTGGTCCATCTGCTGCCAAGGCCTTCCCCAAGGGGTGTGGCAAAGGTCCAGAAAGAGGAGCATGAGGAGGCCAGAGACATCACCCTGGGGATGTCCTGTGGGGTCAGTACTTGGGCCACCTTGGTGCCTGCAGGCTGAGCTGGGCAGGCAAAGCTGGAGGGTGCAGATGCCTGGGCTAGAGGGGTCAGGGCCATGCAGGATGGAGGCCTCAAGGAAACAGAATCCCAAGGCCCAGGAAGGCTGGAAGAAGCGGTTGGGGCGCCTGTGGGGTGGTAAGGACTCAGGTGGAATGGGACAGGACGTGTAGCCCTGCGTGGCTGGGCGCCCAGGGCCAGCTGAGTGGCTCAACACTGCCAGCACCCCAGCAGAGCCCCCCTTGCCCAGTGCAGAACCCAAGAGCTGTGGTCTGCAAGTATGTTCCAGACCCTTCTCTCATGTAGCTAATGTTTTGGCATCCTGGGGAGAAAAGTCCTTGTAGCTCTCCACCCCAGCCAAGACCCCACACACCAATTTCTCAGGATCTTGGGGTGAGGGTGGAGGGTAGAAGGCTGCAGAGGAGGAGAGTCCAGGCCTTTTTTCCCAGAAGGCTTAAGTTCCTCCATCTGTCTGTACCCTTGGCAGTGCCTCCAAGGAATGTACAATACAAAAGTACTCCTTCACACAAAGGGAGGCTTTCCTGAGATTTCAGCTGCTTTCTGGAAGTTTCTAGAATGTTCAACTTGAGAGTTCATTGAAAATGGTTTTGGGCCCCTGCACACTTTCAGTTCAGTGTGTGCCATCGCTGGTAGTAGCACACAAAAGCCCCATTTTCCCCTTTCTGAGTTGGGAAGCTGCTGAGATCTAGGAGGATGGGGAAGACTAGGAAGCACCAAAGATGAGAGAGCTGGGGGCTCAGTCTGGCCCTGAGAGAGCTCCTGGCACACAGCTCCCTTTGGCAGAGCTGGCAGTCTGGCCCAGGTGCAGAGGGGGATGGTTTGGCAAGACCCAAGAGAAGACACTCAGCTCCTGTCCCCTGCAATAAGGCTGCGTTCTCTCTGGCCAGCATTTTGCCTGGCACAAGGGAAGGAGAAAGGAATTGCAGCCCAGGTGACACTGACATGACAATTGTCGTGGGGATGATGAGGGGAGGTGACATGCAGCAGTTCCTGTTCATGCACGACTTGAGCATGCTGGTGACACAGCTCTCGCCCAGAAGAAGAGGGAGGCAGCTTAGCCATTGTGGCATGGTCATGAAAGGCCATGAAAGAGCCACAGAGGTACCTGGGCAATGCAGCAGGCAGACCCATGCCCATGCCCACGCCAGGAAGATCCATGCTGTCATCTGGAGGGAGGACCGATGCTTCCTACCCCACAGCTTCCTTCGAGACAAATGCATGGAATCAGCTCTTTGCTCAGTCTGATGCATGCATCGACCTCGGTGTGGGATCAGTGGTCTGGAAGCCCTGGAGAAGGTTAGTGTTTTCAAGTTCCCCTAGAGTCCCACCTTCCAAAGTTCAGGCTGGCCCAGCCTGCTCGTCTCTCCTGCAGTCACATCAGCTAATGTCCCAGAGGAGGACTTTCAAGGAGAATAGCAAGAGGAGTGTGAGTGAGTGGGGCAGGCCCCTGGAACCTCAGTCTGGATGGACCTTGGGGGTCCCGGCCAGGGCCTAGAGCCTGTGGTTAGAAGGGAAGGGTGAGGGAGGAGGAGAGGGTGCAGCAATTAGTAACATTAGCTGAAGCCGAGACGGCCGTACCGATCTCACACAGGTCCCCTCCGTAGCTGGGAAGGCATAAGCATGTGAAAGAGTCGATGGCATCCAGGCAGGTGGCTCCATTCAGACAAGGGCTTGAGAGGCACTCATCAATGTCTGCAAGAAACCAAGGGCCACCATTAGGACTCCTGCCGGCAACTCCAGATTCTGAAGCACGGTGGCCTCACTGTGGGTGGCCAGCCCTGCCGCTCTCCAGAGCCCCGGGAGGGAACTGGCTGGGTTTCCTAAGAGCTGTTGCTGCTGCTGCTGCTGCCGCCATCTTGGAGTGCTGAACCAAAGATGCAGACAAGGGTTTTGTTGGATGTGTGTGATTCTTGACTGGCAAGCATTGGAACCAGGTTTCCTAGTAGGTTGGAGATAGCTGGTTCTTCTGAAGCCAAATGCCTTTTGCAAGCGTGAGCATGACTTCCTCCAAGACAACGTCTCTTGTGAATATTTCGAGAAGCCACAGAGTCTGAACTGGCGATGGTGAGCAAGGACACTGGAAGTCAAGCTATTAAAGCTCGGTTAGAGGTCTTTCTTTTCCTTCTGGGACTTGGCTTCTATGGTTCTGAACCAGGGAAAGTGGACAAGGTTGGCAGTACTAGAATGAAGGAGCTGGAAGTGGTCTGCTGAGTGTCGGTCCCTGGGAAAATGGCAACGGGTATTTGCTCGAGACTCATTATACATCTCAGGTTGCAGACACCTTCTCTGTCTTCAGCAAATAAGATTCTGGGATATCTTGTAAAGATGAAGCCAGCATCTCTCTCACAAGGGAGGGACAGAAACCCTGCCAAATATTTCCCCATGTAATCTCCTTCAAGCTTAGGGCCCAAAAGTGGACATCTCCAGGGAGTCACAATTCTAGAGAGGTTCCATCCTGGCCAGTGGGAGACAAGACTTTGAAGCCAACGAAGTGCTTAGTAAGTGGCCACCCACGAGCACCAGCCTGGGATACCAGCAGATCCCCATCAGCCTCTTCTTCCAGGCAGGCTCTTTTCTTCTTTTCTTCTGGTCCCAAGATGTTCTTTCTGATCAAACTTCTTTGCAGGACTTGAATTAGTAAGTCATTGGCCTTTGCCTTGCATTTTCATTGATAAGCCAAGGTGAGAACAGAATCATCTAATCTTGTCTTTCTGCATCTTTCTGAGAAACCAGATGACTTGCAGGATGTTTTTTTAACCCCTTTGTAGTTGCACTCCAAAGGCTCCTGTTGCTTTATTTTTTTCCTGGTTCCCCTCCCCTGGGAACATGATAAACTTGTGAAACTCCTCTTCCCATGAGATCAATAAAATGCTGCAATGAGTGGAACACAAGGCTATGTGGTTTGAAGATGCTAAATCTTGCGCCGTGTTCATTCAACCTTCAGGATCTGACAAGATGTCTATAGGTGGTGCCCATATGAGCAGCTAAATCTTGTATTGGCTACAGGACCTCAGGGTCCTGAATATGTTCCAGGACTTAGTTCTTGCCTCCATAAGAGCTGACCTGAGACCATAAAGCAGATCCTCTGATAAGATAACCAGAGTGCTTTCTTCTGGACCCTTACACTACTGGAGGTGCAGAGTGACTTCTTCTAGGCTAGAGCTGGGTATGTGCAATGGGTGGCCTGAAAATCTCCAGTTCTCAGGCATCTCTCTCTTCCCACGAAATTCTTAACTTCAGCTCAGGGAGCATATACCACGGACTAGAACCAACAGCTCCAAGTTTGGAACTGTTCTAAGCAAAACCAAAATGCATGGAGGAACGGATTGAAATCCCGGCATGCACTTGGATTCCCAGCATGCACCAGGATTCCCAGCAGCAGCAGTAGCAGCAATAGGTCAGGCCAGTTGGCGGGGTAGAAGCTGGGGCAGCCCTCCTGCTTCAGGGAGAGCTACTGTCCTCTTTTGTCCATTAGTGCCATTATGGGAGATGGGAAGCACTGGGCGAGGGGAAATTAAGCAAATGTAGGTGCTAAAGCAGTCGTAAAGAGCAGGGGAGGAGAGCCGGACATCAGCCTTGGGGCCTCTGGTCAACCCAAGGCAGGGAGGGTGGGAAAGGCGGGAGGCCCCAGGGAGGCCCGGCAGGCAGCTTCCAGTTGTTCCAGGACTTGTTTCACATCACCCGCCCCCAGGCTGCTGGGGCCCAGGGAGCAGTGTGGCTTCAGCATTTGGCTAGAACACAAAATCTGAGGAGGCTGTGGGGACCGACACTTGAGGAACCAATTCCTAGGCTCAGAAGATGGTTGTTGTTTTGTTTTTTTGTTTTGTTTTGTTTTGGTGTTTTTGCAGGGCCCCAAATTCACAGATAAGGAGGGAAGGAAGGGCCACTATCCTGAAAACCAGAGAGCCTGCAGGTGCCACTGGGGCCAAGAGGCAGCCTCTTCTGCAGGGAGAAGAGGGTGGGATACCCTTTGGGGGGCTTTCTTATTAGCTGCTCAGGCCTTGGGGTGCCTCGTCTGGGCTCTTCCTCTGCCTGGAAGGGCCCCTCTCGCCCTGCGTCGCCCACCTCTCTCTAGGGAGGGCAGCAGCCAGGGCAGGCAGGAACGGAGAGAGGAGCTCAGAGTGGGGGCCCCAGACGAGGTGAGAGCTGGTGGAGGAACGGCAGGGCTTTGGGCATTTTGCAGACTTCGCGAAGTAAGACAGGGAAGGAAAGAACCGATATCTGCCAAGAACCTTCTCTGAGCCAGATCTCTCACCCATGTCATCCTCCCAACAGCCCTGTGGTGGGGACATCATTAAGCCATTTTACAGGTGACAAAACAAGTGGAGTGATGTGTCCATGCCGGTAAGTGGAGGAGACAGCTGGGAAGAGATGGAGGAGAGAATCAGGAAATGGGACCGGAAGTCGGGCCTCCGTCCCCTGTGGAGGGGGAGGGCCTCTGGGGTCCAGCATGCTTGGAGCCTCCTGTCATTTCTGCTGTGTCCTCAAAGGGCCCATCCTCACCGAGCAAGGACTCTGAGTCCTCTTCCTGCTCCTATGGCTAAAAGGGGTGGTTTGTTCCAGAACAAGGGCCCCCAGCTAAATGCTCCCCAGGATATCCCTAACTTGGGGGAGAAAATAACTGAAGGTCCCCTAGTAAAGGCTAGGGGAGTAGAAATATTTGCAAATAATCGCTTTGGTGTCTGAACTGGAGACCGTGGAACTCCCACTAGAATAGGTTTTGTCCTGATTTTGTCAGATCCCGGGACCTCCAAGTGAGTGAGTTTATTTGGCTGAATGAAGAGTGACAGCAGGTGCTTTTACTCAAATGATGCTCAACAAAAGGTGCTGGTGCTCAAAGGGTACTGTGTGGATGGTAGCCCTGGAGTAGTTCAGTGTCCAACCTGTGTAGCTGTATGTAGCAACCCTGGACATAACTTTCCTGAACTAAGATGGGGGAAACCCTCTCAAGGAGCACAGAGAAAATTTCTGAACTCAGTGATGCTCTAAACCCTCCAAAGACCTAGGATCAATCAGGATGAACAGACCTGAGTGAATATATTCACTTTTACTTGGGTCCGTTACATAATAGAGAGAAGGATCATAAGAGCACAATTATCAATCCCAATTTGCTTTTAAAATAAACATCATTAATTTTAAAAAAGTATTTCATAGCTATTTATACTATTTCAAGACCTTTTACTTATATTTTAAAGGTTGCTCTTGAATGTAATTTTAATGTCCTCTTTCTTAAATGTCTGTTAAAGTCTGCCCATGGACTCCCATGGGTCAAGTCGATCATTAGTAAAGAAGGCAAAATTTGTATCTTTGTATTTTCACTTGCTAAGAAAGCATTTCTTTCCCAGGGATAAAGGTTTTTACTGAAATTCAAAAACTTCCCTGAGAGGAAGAGAAAGTGTCAGATCATAGATTAGAGCCTCAAACCTAGAAAGTGAAAAATGGCAGCAAAACACAAAAGAGAGTGACTGAGCTTGAAGTCCATGCCCTGGTAACAGAGGGCTTAGGAGAAGCCCATAGAGCACCACAGAGGCCTGGAAAACTGGATGTGGCATGTGCTGAGAGCAAATTTCTCAACCTTGGCTGCACATTAGAATCCCTGGATGGTTTTTCGTTTTGGTTTGTTTTTTTAAGTACCAACACCCGAGTCTCTCTCCAAACCCACTGAATGGCTAAGGGTGGGGCCCAGGTGGGGTGCATTTTAAAGGCGCCCCATGTGGTTCCAAGGAGAGGCCAGGATTGAAACCTCAGAGGTGGAAGTCTAATCCTTACTGGAGTGTCAGCAGGGGCGGGCTGCGAGGTCGGGGGTCTGCTCCTGGTTTTTAAGTGGGTCACAGGTCTAGACCAGTCCTGCTTTTAATTGCGAAAGAATCTGAGAATTCATTAAATAGGTGTTTACTTTGATGTCAAAAGTACCGATTAATAGTTTATCAACAACATGTTTATGGAATCCTAACTGAACACCACGACGGTAATTGTCAGATATTTTCTTTTAGGATCAAACACAGCCTCCAACTCCCTTTGCTGGGAGGAAGTTTTCTCCGAGTATTCAAATATTGCCACAGGAATAATGTGATATTTTTGAAACTACCCAGGACCTTTGGCTCCCTTAGGATGATTGGCCCATGCTTTCTTTTTTAAAAAACAAAAAAATAAAACAACAAAACAACAACAACAGAAAAACAGTCTGCAGTTCACCCAAAGGGACTGGAAACTGTCTGTAGTCTTTTGGAAACAGAGCCTTGAGCTAAATTGAACAGGAGTGACTTGGGGCGTTGGGGGTACAGTCACAGGGAACAGAACCTCACCATTGCTTTTTAGAGATGCTAAAGCTTTTCCTAACCAGCGGAGTGAGGATTTTTATTTTTTATTAAATGCCTCTTCTGGCCGGATGCTGTACAAAGATTATCTTATTCCTTTTCACAGTAGTTCTCCACCCTGGCTGCACAAATGAGTCGCCTGGGGAGTCTCACAAACCCTAAGTATCTGGGCCACAGGACCATTCAAATCAAAATCTGTGGCGATGGACCCAGGCATTGGGATTTTTAAAAGCAGAGCACCCCTACCTTTATCTCTATTTACAAGTGAGGACAGTGAGTGTCGCGTTGGACCCACTCCAGCCCGGCTCCCCTGAAGTCCAGCTTCTGGCTCTTTGAGACCAGGAACTGGTTATTTGGGTCAAGAGGGAGTTTCCATTTAGCCGAGTGTGTTGTACAGGCGAATTAAGAGCTCAGCTCAGTGGAGTTGGGTAGGTGACCTAACCTCTGTGCTCCCCTTTCAGATGGGAGCTATGACCATGCTCCGCACGGAGCGGTCTGGGAAGCGACCCTGGGAAGGGAAGCCCTTTAACACACATGCGTAGAGGAAGCAGAATAGCTAAGGTCCACTTGACACCTACGTCTACTCAGTTTAGGGCCACTGGGGACACAGGCCCTGCTGTGACTCCTGGGGCCAGTGCGACCTTTTGGCCTCAAGTATCAGGTTGGAAAAGGAACTTCTAAGAACAGAGAGGGCTTCAGGAGATGCTAGAAGAGGCGGGGAGGGGGCCTCTGGTCTTAGAGGCTGCCTTGGTTCTGGAAGCCCTGCTGAGAATCTGAGGCAGTTTCTCACTAACTGAGGCTGAGCTGGGAGACTGAACTCCCCCCTCCTCTCTAGCTGAGCGGGGGCGGGGATGTCTGGGGGAGGAAGTGCATATAGACCGAGCACAATGCCCCCCACCTCCCGGCCCCAGTGGAGGCTTGGAGCTCTGTACCCCAGAAAAACAAGTTTTAAACTTAATCCATTCCTGTGGGCGGGAACCCCTTGTAAATAGGACTTCTGAGGAGGTGACCTCACAGTGTGGCCCACCTCAGTCAGGAGGGGTCTGAATCCTATTCCTGGAGAAAAGGCCACAGACAGGGAAGCCACAGGGAGCAGCCAGAAGCTGGAAGTCAACGGAACCCGGAAGGGGAAGGAGACAATGCCACCACGTGCATTGCCATGTGACGGAAAAGCCAAGGAACCCCAAAGATTGCCAGCCCCAGAACGTCACAGTCTTTAGGGAGAAAGCATCGCTTTGCTGACACCCTGACTTTGGACTTCGAGTCTCAAAACCGTGAGCCAGTAAATTCCTGTTGTTTAAGCTAGGGAACTAATACATACATATGTTACCTAAGTATATAATATATAATGACGTAATTCAAATACTTATTAATATATATTGACACAGAATCCTTCTTTGCGTCTGATGTAAATGAAGGTCACTGGAGGATTATTGCCTGTCAGGGTTTACCTGATTGTGGACTGCGGCTGTTTTACCCCCGGGATTCATTTCTCCACTTTTGCGTTTGCCCAAGGAATGAAGCCCTTTTATGGTAGACCCTGTTTTGTTTTGTTTTGTTTAGGAGATACCGGGGATTGAACCCAGGACCTCATACATGGGACACCCGCTACCTGACCCTGGCTTGAGAGAGGCCTGGGCTTAGGTGCATGGGGCAGTGGAGAGCTGCCCACAGAACATGAGTGGAGGTAACCGGGCACCTCTTCCCTCATGGGGGTGATGCTGAAGAGAGAAACGTCAAGGCCACAGCACGCAGGTGCATCCACGGAATGGCAGGTGGATTCTAATCATTTCCTTTTGGGGGCCACCTCTAGTCAGAGGTCCCAGGCTCCTCACCCACATCCCATCTTCACAGAGTCCCATAAGACTTACGGCTAACGACAAAGAGGCCCCAGAGTGGGGGGTGCCCAGGGGAGGATGCCGCTGGCCACGGCTCCCTTATCCGGGAACCCCCCAAGCTTGGGGTGAGCAGCACGGTCCGTCCCATTTCCCTCAGGGCAAGAAGGGGACCCCAGCCTCACGTGGACCCAAGCACGCATGGGCCCAAAGGGGCTTTCCTGTGGGGTTCACTCTGTGTGACCCCAGACAGCCCCCTCAGAGTTTCCCTCCAGGGACAGAGGGGCGTGACTGGCTAACCCAATACTCACTCCAAACTCAACATTTCTCTGCAGTCTCATGTTTTATCTTCAAAATTCAAGGGCAGTTTATATTCTACATGAAATAACCACTGGCTTGATAGAAAACTAAGTACTTACCAGTTTCATTTCCTGGCTTTTTCTCTCCTAAACCGCCATGTAAAATTGGCACCAGGTTAAAAAAGTTGTGCCGGGCTTACCCTGTGGCTTCTCTCCCTGACGCGCCACCTGCATGCAATCGTTTCCCAATCTGAGGAGCCCCAGCCTTGGCTGACACTGGCCACCTCCTCCTGCCTGCAGCCCCTCCGAGGGTGAAGGGGTCCCCACAGCCGATGGGCGCTTACCTATGTTGCAGTGCTCGCCGGTGTAGCCAGCAGGACACAGGCACAGGACGCGTCCCTCTGTCTCCTGGCAGGTCCCGGCGCCACAGGGCTCCTCAGCACAGGACCTGGCAGGGGCTGGAACCACCAGGGGAGAGGTTGAGCAACCAGGACACAACTGCCTCGAGTTCCAGTGCATTCTCCGAGACCCCATGGTCAGGGCCACGAGGCCAGCTTTGGGTCAGCCTGTATCTGGGGACTCCGTCCCTCCTGGGCACCTGCCCCCCAGCATCAGGGGGTGGAGGGGCTCTCTCTGACTGTGAAAGTGCTTGTAGCACAAAGGAGGTGCGAGGCATCCAAAGAAAAAGGGGAAGGAAACCATCAACCACCACGTCTGGTGCCCAGGACTGGAGAGGGCCCAGCATTGTCATTTATGCTGAGGTGAGACAATCAGGAAAGTGCAGAGGAGTCACCGGGGAACTGGGCTGGGGCTGGAGGCACAGGGGCTGGAGCCAAGCCATTGCCACAATCACATTTGATAGCTCTTTGTGCATGAGCAGAATTTCTAGCACTATCTAAATAGTCATCCTTCTCTTTTCCTGAATCAAGTACATATAGTTGAAGTCACATACAAATATTCTGGTGATGGACCTTCTCTATAGCTAATCTTTATGAGTGTGTACTATGTGCAAAGTACGATGCTAAGTGCTTGCTTTATATATATTATTTATGTGCTGTTTAATCTTCCCTGGTACTATTCCCATTTTACAGATGAGCCTCAGAGAGGCTAAGAAACTTGCCTGAGGCTGCACAGCTAATCGGTGGTGGAGCTGTGCTGGAAGCTTGAAGCTGCACTGCCTCCTCCTACTACAGGATGCCGCTATCTATAGTCTCAACTACCCAACCGCATTTAAAAGACATGGATCCCAACAATACCTGCAACTTTTGACGCTGATTCACCTGTCCCTTCTGAAGAAGTTGGGATGGAGGCGTCGGTTGGGGAGGGGGCTGTTCCGGCTGATTGACTCTCTTCTCCTGAGTGCAGGGGACCTGAGGACACACTTTCTGGCTGCACCGCTGCAGGGTGCTGCGTCTGCTGGGCCCACTCAGCCTCTGGGACGCTGGTGCTGATGACAGCCTCCATCCCTGAGGTGTGACCAGACGGGTCTCCGCTGATTTCAGTCCTGTCTCCGGAAGCCAAGGGAGTGGCTGAAGGCAAGCCTGATGCCTCTGCGCCCGCGTCATAGGTGGTGGTGGAATCTCCACTCACTTCCAGGGCAGCTGACCCCTCCCGGGGGCCGTCCTCAAAGGCAGAGGTGCTGCCGCTCACATCCAGGCCTGAGGCTGTGTCGCGGTCAGCGCCAGGGAAAGCAGAGATGGTTTTGCTCAGATCAGTTGGCGTGGAAGCATCCCCACTTGCCTCAGGGGCCGCAGATGCCCTCACCTTGGTCTCTGGATAGGCAGATGTCTCACCACTGAATTCTGGGGCTGATGACGCTTCTACTCCAGACTCTGGGAGACTTGGGGTTGCTCCACTGATATCCCCAGATGCAGAGGCTTCCCCACTGGACTCAGAGGTCTGGAGGTGTGTCACAGGGGGTCTTTGGCCGAGTTCCTGGGAAACAGTTGGTTCTGTGACACCCTCTACAAAATCAGAAGTGATTAAAGTAACTTCAGGAAGTCCTGAGGCCTCTCCACTGGTGCCAATGGTTGCAGAGGATTCTCCACTTATGTCAGTGACACCAGAAAAGTCCCCACTAAAATATGGAGTGCTTGGTGGCTCTCCACTGGGCTCTACTAGCCCTGACTGCAGCCCACTTAGGTCCAAAACTCCAGAATGATCTCCAGACATGTCTGGTACTCCAGAATGGGCACCACTGAGTTCCAAAATGCCTGAAGGCCCTTCTCCTGCTTCCTGGGCTGTTGGGGCCTGGGTTACAGATTCCACCAAAGTTCTGTCTACCAAAGAGATGGTGGGAAAACCAGATGGAAGTCCACTGCCGTCATATGCTCCAGAGGGCAGGCTGCTCCCAATATCAGCTCCAGAGGATTCTCCACTGACTTCAGCTATTCCACTGGGCAGGCCACTGAATTCTGGAGCCTGGGATGTAAACCCACTGGAGTCAACTGCTCCAGAAGACTGTCCACTAACATCCACCACCCCAGATGTGCCCGATAGATCTGTCTCCCCGGAAGGGAGGCCACTGAGTTCCACGAACCCTAAGCCTTCTTCTTCTTTAAATGTCGCAGGAGTCACTTCAACAAAACTGGTGTCCACAAATGTAATGCCAGAAGATTCACCACTGCCACTAATGGCACCAGAAACCAGATCAGGGATTCCAGATGGTGCCCCGCTTAACTCTGGCAACCCTGATGGCTGCCCACTGAGATCAGAGACCCCAGACATTTCTCCACTCAGATCGGTGATGCCAAATGGTTGACCACTGCCAAAAAGAATTCCAGATGCTTCTCCACTGACATCTGGTTGTCCAGAGGTCAGTCCGCTAAGCTCAGTCACTCCAGATGTTTCCCCACTGGTGGTGTCAGGAAACCCTGATGGCTGCCCACTGACCTCAAAAAGCCCAGATGTTTCCTCACTGATGTCAGGAAACCCTGATGGCTGCCCACTGACACCAAAGAGTCCAGACGTTTCCCCACTGATGTCAGGAGACCCAGATGCCTGGCCACTGAGTTCAGTTCCTGAAGGTAGCCCACTAGCTGCCCCACTAATATCCAACTCGGTGAAGGGCAGCCCAGATGTTTCTCCTGCACCGCTGATCCCGATAGTTCCCCTCCCTTCCAGCTCACCTGCGGTGGTGACTGTGACCACTTCCACCAATGTGGCATCCACTAAGGAGACAGTTGGGAACCCAGATGGAAGTCCACTAAAGTCAGGCAGACCAGAGGATGGGCCACTTCCAAGATCCACCCCAGAATACTCACCACTAAATCCAGAGGGAAGGCCACTTGCTTCTGGAGCCTGCCCACTTCCTACAGTTCCAGAAGGCAGACTGCCAAAGTCCCAGATTCCAGAAGCAGAACCCACCAAACCTTCCTCTCCAGAAGGTAATCCGCTGAGGTCCTCAGCTCCAGAAGCAGAGGTCTCTAGACCTTCTCTTCCAGAAGGAAATCCACTGAGATCCCCTACTCCAGAAGTAGAGGTCTCTAGACCCTCTTGTCCAGAAGGAAGTCCACTGATATCCCCTACTCCAGAAGTAGAGGTCTCTAGACCCTCTTGTCCAGAAGGAATTTGACTGAGGTCCTCTATTCCAGAAGCAGAGGTCTCTAGATGCTCTTGTCCAGAAGGAAGTCCACTGATACCCTCTACTCCAGAAGTAAAGGTCTCTAGACCCTCTTGACCAGAAGGAAGTCCACTGAGGTCCCCTATTCCAGAGGCAGAAGTTTCTGGACCTTCTTCTCCAGAAGGAAGACCACTGAGGTCCCCTATTCCAGAAGCAGAGGTCTCTGGACCCTCTCCTCGGGAAGGAAGCCCACCAAGGTCTCCTACTCCAGAAGCTGAGGATTCTAGACCTTCTTCTCCAGAAGGAAGCCCACTGAGGTCCCCTACTCCAGAGACAGAGGTATCTAGACCTTCTTCTCCAGAAGGAAGCCCACTGAGGTCCCTTACTCCAGAGGCAGAGGTTTCTGGACCTTCTCCAGAAGGAAGCCCACTGAGATCCCCTGCTCCAGAGGCAGAGGCTTCCGGAACTTCTCCTCCAGAAGGCAACCCACTGAGGTCCCCTATTCCAGAGGCAGAGGCTTCTGGGCTTTCTCCAGAAGGAAGTCCACTGAGGTCCCCTACTCCAGAGGCAGAGGCTTCAGGACCTTCTCCAGAAGGAAGTCCACTGAGGTCCCCTACTGCAGAAGCAGAGCCCTCTGGGCCCTCACCTCCAGAGGGTATCCTGTCAACCTTAGATATGCTGGGCCATTCAATTCTGTCTTCATCCCCTGAGGCAAGTCCGCTTCCTGAAGGCAGGCCTGAACCCACCGCAGAGGGCAAACCACTGAAATCAAGTCCACTTGCACTTCCCTCTGAGGGCTGCCCACTGGAGACAAGGCCTCCTGAAGCTTCTCCACTGCCTGTGAAGTCACCACTGACTTCAGGGGCCCCAGATGGCTCCTCAGAGCCTGATATCCCGGTGCTGCTGGGCACTGAGGAGGCAGGTGTGTAGGGCTCCTCTGTGGGTGATGGCTCTCCCGAGGGCAATGACTCTTCTGAAGGTGATGGCTCCACTGAGGCTGGGGACACTCCAGTTACAGAAGGGCCTTCTGTGCTTTCCTCTGTTGCTGCACCAGTGGGAGGCCACGTGGGAGGGACTCCTGGAGGAAAGAAAGAAGAAACAGGAGGTGTGGATTTACTAACTCTTCCCAATTTTAGGCTTGTACAGAGCAGGTAAACGCCATTGCTTCCACAGTAAAACTTTTCTCTTAAGAGCTCAGAGACATGTTCAGATACTTTCTAATGGAACTGTGTATAGCATCTCGGGAAGGAAGGGAAGGAAGGGAAGGAGGGAGGGAGGGCAGGCACCAGGAAGCTCCCTGCCACCTTAAGAGCCAGTGTCAGCTGTATTAGCTGTGCTCTGCAAAACCCTAGGGGGTGCCACCCACTTGATGTGGGGGCCTGGCCAGTACCGAAGGAAGCCCAGGTCACCTTTTAAGTATTTCCACATTTATCTAAACCAGTGGTTCTCAAAGTGTGGTCCCTGGACCAGAAGCACCAGTATCACCTGGGAACTTGGAAAAGCAAATTCTCAGGCCCTACCCCAAACTTACTGCATCAAAAACTCTGGGGGTAGGACCCAGCACTGTGCTTTAACAAGCCCTCCAGCTGTTTTTTCTCAAACAGCGATGCTTGAGAAGCACCGATCTGGAGCCAACCCTCTGGGAAGCCCCAGCTCTTCTGAATACCTGCCAGCAGTATCACCTGAATACCTGGAGAGCCAGGTGATAGGGATGCAGGCTTGAGCATGAGAACCACTAATCCCAACCCATCCCTCTGAGGTAGGGAGGGTCACATGGTGCTGTTTGTAAAAACTACATGAACTTTTTCCATTCTGAGAGAATGTGTATGTGGAGAGAGAGAGAGAGAGAGAGAGAGAGAGAGAGAGAGAGAGAG